>JAVXUO010002608.1:0-19643 GCA_033065855.1 Escallonia rubra
AGTAGGATAGCTTAATGATTTCACGGCTAAGGTGCTGGCTTTGCAAGAAAGAAAGGCTTTTCATTCTTCGAAGGCAAAAAGGACATTGAAAAAGTTAAAAGTAATCGTCGCAAGGAATATCAATATAGCCTCCGTTAACGTTAACCGGTACACAGATGGGCCATCGGATCTGATAAAACTGAATGATAATAAAATAATCGAGACCCATTACAACGACCTGGCATTCAAACTCGGTTAATGCAAGAAAAATCAAACTCCGATAAACAAAACTCGATTAAATACATGGGTTTATGAATTTGATTAGAAAGGATGTAATGCATATAACCCTTACCTCCAATCACGCTACAAGATTCGCAAAGTTGCGTAACCTTCCGAAAGTATCAAACCTAATTAATAAAATCAACCACTAAGATTAAAATCTTCAAATCAATTATATTTTGATTAAGGTTTAGGATCAATCACTTACCAATTGTGAGTAGAAGGTTGAAATCTCCAAGCCCTAATTTTCTCTTTCTTTTCCTCTCTCTAAAAGATCAGACTCAATTTAACTATAAAGCACAAACTAACCAGTCTTTTTATTTCTCTAAACTTGGTAAATTATTTCAAAGGCCCCTAAAGATATGTTACTTATTCAAAAGGAATTCCAAAATATTATTAAAATTTCAAAAGTAGCCCAAGAATTAAAATAATTAGCTACATATTATTTGGGGTATTACATTTAGCGACGGTAAAGTCCGTCGCTAAAGGTAATTTTCATTTTTTTTTATTTTTTAAAGTACATTTTTCAAAAGACTTTTAGCGACGGAATTTCCGTCGCTAAATGTCCGTCGCTAATTGTGATAATTTTAGCGATGGTATTTTCGTTGCTAAAAGTTCATCAATAATAAGAGAATAAGACTTTGAGTGACGGAAAATATGTCGCTAAAAGTCATTCAATAATAACTATAGAGACAAAATTTTGTGTTGCTAAAAATCAATGGCAGATTCTTCTTTTGTACCTTAGCGACGAAAAAACAGTCACTAAAAGTTCGTCGCTAGAAATATATATTTTTTAAAATTTTCTTTAATCCTTCAAATTGTTCCCACAATTCAAGTATTGTAAACAATAAACACAAGAAAAGTTGATGCTAATGGCAATTACAAACTACACCACCTACCAACATTCATAATCTGAACAAACTCCAACCAATCTTGAACAAGTTTAAAATAAAATAAGAAGCCTTTAATTCAAGGTGTTATTCACACCGATAGACAGGAAGAATTGAATTTGTTTGACATGCATACATAAGAAATTTTTGGTCTCCCTGCGAATATAACATACAAGTTATCTTTGAATGCTTTCTTAGCGTCATTTATGGCATGCTTTTTGCGCCAAAGTTCTATCAACCATCCGTTGCATCTTGAACATAGCTTCAACCCCTACAATATGAATAAATAGTTTAGTGATGCACAAACCCACATAGCCCACTAATGCAAGGGAAAAAGCTTATCATTTGCATGCTTTTTGTTTGATGAACTATTACTGATATAAAAAAATCTTTTACCACTATAAGGTTTTGAAGCAAAGGCATTTGCTGGATGAACTACATTACCATACAATCGACTATAATCCTTTCCATCCTTGCAACAAAACAAAGCCAGGCAAGAAACCGCAGCTAAAAAGGAATAATGACATAAAGTTGGGAAATATTCAATAATGTACAATAAGATACACAAAACAAGAATTGGAGTTGGACTATGGTGAAGACTTCCCTAAAAGAAGTAGAGAGCTTACCTTCTTTTAGGGAAGCATAAGCACCATATACATCTTTGCTAGTATTCAAACACTCAAAAGGAAAGTGAATCAAATAAATTAAAACGCATCTACATCTTTGCTAGTATTCAAATGCATCTGCAACGAATGAGAGAGCATTGTGAGAGCACAGAAGGAGTCAAGAATATATAAGATAAAAGTAAACAAACCTTAGTATGATAATACTGGTAAACTTAAATAGCAATGCAGTTGGTCTGCATAGTTGGAATTGTTAGAAGGGCTATAAGTGCTAGAAGTTAATTCATACTAAGCAACCGTGGAATGAGATGACTGGTCTTAGAAGGTTAAAGCTCTTAAAATCAGCTTATGGACATAAAAGTTGCAGATAACATTGTCGTGATGTAGTAAACCAACCTATAGTTCAATACCTAAATTTTGAATGTAACTGAACAGATTACAAGCAACGGATTCGTGAATATTTCCCAGATTCTAATGAGTAAACGAAGAGTTAAAAGCACAAAAGATAGATGCCATAAACAAAGCGGCGAAGCTTGATGCTTAGATTGGTGGAAAAACTAAACAATCCCACCTGAGAAAATGTCAAATAACTATCTCAAAACCATAAAGCTGAGCAGCGATGCCTCTAGTATAACAAATATCAAACAGACCGAATTGCCAACTACACCAACATAAACCCGCAATTGGTGTACTAAAACTACGCATCCTATTGCCCAACGTCAAATGGACCACACGTAATGTTTAAGCTTAGATCATGCAACTTCTAAACATACTAAAGTCCGGGGCTTTTCATTGCCATCTCCCGCTTTCCTTTGTAACAAATTGTTCCCAGAGTTTTCCAAACAAATTACGTTGAAGACAAAGAACGCTTGTAGCGTCAAAAAGAATTTGGATAAACCATGACGTAAAACACCCTTATAAAGCATAGAACATGATTCAGAGCAAGTCAAAAGAGACTTCAGAACAAGAAGTCTCACCTGGGGACCCAATCAGCTTTCAGCAGATGTGTTAGAATACTAGCAAGAAATTCATCCTTGATGGTTTAAAGACACACCACTTTAATAAAGATACCTCAGTATAGTTAAATATTGTATAACCCTATACAGGTAGACAAGAATATTGAAGTAGCATGATAATGCCGGCATGATTTTGCCAAATAAAAATGCAACAAAAATAGGTACACCATTTTCTTTGCAAAGCAGTTTCAAATGAAGGGAGAAAATCAAAAGAGAATGTGATGCACACAGATCCTTGGCACATAGCAGTAGTATAATTCAAGTTGTTGTCACGAAAAACTAGAGAGTATATTATAATGACATCTCCGAACTCACCTCCGCTGAAGTGCTTTAAAACTTGCAATGTAGTGTGGAAGGGCGTGCGGTGGTGGTCAGAAAATAGCCGGATTTGTCGCCGGAGAGGTGCCACGGGGGCGTGGGTGGAGCGGTGGCCGGATTAGGGTGGCCGGTAGCGGAGGAGATGGCTGAAGAAGGACGGACAAGCTGCCGACAGGAAGAGAGAGAAAGGAGAAGTGGCGGGGAGAGAAAGAGAAATGGCTTTAGGGTTTCATACTTAAACGACTTTTAGCGACGGAATTTGGCCGTCGCTAAAGGTCCGTTGTTAAAATTCATTAAATTTTTCATAATATTACCTTTACCGACGGAATTTAATCCGTCGACAATTATCCGTCGCTAAATAATTTTCATAATTGCTTTTGCCAAACCAAAAAAACCATCTGAAAATAAAAAATTTGAAAAAAACTTTTACAACGAAAATTTTGTTGGAAATAATCCGTCGCTAAAGGTATTTATCAACGGACCATTCCGTCAGTAAATACTTTTAGCGACGGACCTTTACCGATGGAGTAATCCGACGCTAAAGGTAACTTTTAGCGACGGATTTTGATCTGTCGCTAAAAGTCCATCGCTAAAACTATTTTTCTTGTAGTGTACGTCCAAACCTAGCTAGGAACCTCACACACTCCTTAAGGCATTATGATATCTCCAAATTCATAATAAATCCTTATGAAGTACTTTCAGAGCTTAAAACATTATCAGAAGTTAAAATATGAATTTTCTAAATTTTGATTACTTTTGAATTAAAATAATTTTTTAAATACCAGAAAAGTAAAAAAATAGGCATTAATATTTCTAGGTCAGAAAAAATCCCATAATTTTCATTATGGCCTTACAATATGTAAGAAAAATACAGAAACTGAAATCAGGCAAAAAAAAAAATTAAAACTATTATTAAATAATTCATTTGGCCCAAACTAATGCGATACGAAAATACTATCAAATCACCTCTAAATATTCTTAAATATGAACTGGAATATCTTAGAATCACATAAACAGAAAAAACATTCAGGATTAAATAATCATTTAAAGTAGTTCAAACGGATTTTAGAAGTTTCAAACTTGCGTAAAATATAAAAAATTCAAATGATATCAGAAAAATCTGAATATTTTTCAAAAATTCTAAAATGAAAGTACCATCACGAATGTAAAAACATTTGGCCTGAAACGTGACAGAAACGGACCATTTCGTCAGTAAATACTTTTAGCGACGGACCTTTACCGCTAAAGGTAACTTGATCCGTCGCTAAAAGTCCGTAGCTAAAAACTGTTTTCTTGTGGTGTACGTCCAAACCTAGCTAGGAACCCCACACACTCCTTAAGGCATTATGATATCTCAAAATTCATAATAAATCCTTATGAAGTACTTTCAGAGCTTAAAACATTATAAAAAGTCAAAATAAGAATTTTTTGAATTTTTGAATATTTTTTAATTAAAATATTTTTTTAAATACCAGAAAAGCCCAAAAATAGCCATTAATATTTCTAGGTCAGAGAAAAATCCCATAATTTTCATTATGGCCTTACAATATGAAAGAAAAATACAAAAACTGAAATCAGGCCAAAAACAACATTCCAACTATTATTAAATAATTCATTTGGCCCAAACTAATGCGATACGAAAATCTTATCAAATCACCTCTAAAAATTATTAAACATGAACTGGAATATCTTATAATCACCTAAACAGAAAAAATTTCAGGATTAAATAATCATTTTTGGTAGTTCAAACGGATTTTAGAAGTTTCAAACTTGTGTAAAATATAAAAAATTCAAATGATATCAGAAAAATCTGAACATTTCTCAGAAGTTCTAAAATGAAAGTACCATCACGAATGTAAAAACATTTGGTCGAAAACGTGGCCGGAGACCAGCCCACGTGCTTCCACGCTCGGCGCGTGGGTTACTATTCATGGTCTTCTAGTTTCGAGTAGAACCCTAATTTCGGGCAGAACCTTAATTTCGGGCAGAACCCTAATTTCTGGATTTTCTCCTATCTTGCTTCGTTTATATATATATATATATATATATATATATATATATATCCACACACGTGTGTATATATATACATATATATACCGAAATGAAACGATTTTAGGGTCAATACCTTATAAAAATCTCCTCTGAACAATGATCTTCGATCCCCCCTGGTTTTCCTTTGATCCAAACTCTCTCTCCTCTCCCTTTCTTGCACTTTCTCTCTCTACTCTGTCTCTACACTCTCTCTTCTCTTTGTAACAGAAAAGATGAAAGGGAGCAAGAGAAATTCATGGGACTGGGGGTTTGGCCGAATGGGTAACGGATGGTTAAATTCTGTCCAAATTAAGTCAAGACCCAAAAATTTCACCCAAAACTTTCTTCAATTACGAAAATGCCCAAAAATAACTATTTACGATAGACTAATGAGATTGAAAACTTTAACGGGTATTACATAATCCCGCGATGTTAATCGTCGCTAAAAGTTTCAAGAAAGGAAAGGGAAAAAAGAAAAAAAAATTAAAATAATATCCATCACGCTAATTGTCATTTATATTCGCCATCTATAATTTAAATCTTGTGGTTTAGCAATTTTTTTTACGCTAAAGGTCCTAAACGATACCGCTCATAATAACTGTCTAAAGTAGAAAGCTAATTTATGGGAACAAACCTGGACCTAGGTTTTTGGGGTGTTACACAAGACTTATAATATATGGCTTCTATGTCTCTCAATTCATGTTGTGGTATAATTTTATTGTTGTACGGACTAGCCTTTCTTCCAGTAGAATTTATAAGCCATGACATCCTTTAAATTACTACTCATTGACTTTATTGAAAGAGATGGTCCACACTTAATCCTCCACTATTGTAACAATTATAGCAATTTTGTTTCGTGGTTTGGTGATCACGTCATACGTCATACGTTCGGTGCAGTGAAAAATAGTTGTTGGGATTGAGTAGAAGGTATTGAAGAGAAAGACGTAGCAACACCCTTACCCTGTAGCTAAATGATTCATAAAATGGAATGCTTTTAGCTTAAGTTAAGATTAAATAGATCTTTGTAACGGATGGTGTCTTTAGATGGATGACTTTTTAATCCACTTCCATTAAATTTCATAGAAGAGCAAAATACACGGAGCATAAGAAAATGGTTACATGTGCCAACTTAATAATATCACCAATACCCGGGAAAAAAAAAAGAATGACTGTTATGGTTGTCATTACATAAAAATAAGTTCGTCACTACTGTTTATAGTGGCAGCATGACAAAATTATAATGGTGACAACAAGAAGTTGTCCATCAATGTTCTAGTCGTAACGCAAGGAATTGATATGAATGAAAATATTTGATAATATCAGCTTTCACACAAAAGACAACTGTGATATATGATTAAAAAAATTGTCACATGACAAGTGTGACAAGCCATTTGTTAACTAAATCTCAACCACAAGTCCGGTATATGGTTTTGGTGACAATAGGAGATTACGGAGACAAGCCATCTTGTAACTAAATCACAACTACAAGTCCAGTGTATGCTTTTTTGTGTGACAAGAGTTCATACAAAAGTGACGACTTCAATTTTGTCACGACGACTTTTAGATTTAGTAACAACTCGTATAAGGTTATCGTAAAAAGCCTTCAGTGACAGATATGTAGTAACGACTCTTTTGATGACCAAACGTTCTCACTACAATTTTAAGTAACAAATTGCACTTTATTGTGACAACATTTGCTGTTGTAGGTGATCTATTTTTCTCGTAATTCTGGGCTTTGGACCTGTTTTCAAGTTTCAAGTCCAAAACTTGGTTAAACTATTTTTCAATATGAACTTGTTATCTTATATAAAACTTGTAACCTCTCGTTCTTTTCATTACGTCGTATCTAAGTTCTACACCACCACAACTGTACAACCCATCAAGATACACAAACACTAGTGTAAAAAAGAAACAGAATTGGAGGAGACAAAGAAGGGGGAAGAGTGTGCTGAACAACGATCAAATGAATTAGCAAAAGAATTGCAAGAAAGAAGGGCTTCACAAAGGAAAACAAACGAGTTGCTGTTAGCACAAGTGCAAGATGGATTTAACTACTCGTCCCGTTAATGGTGACTTATTAGTTCCTATTGGAATAAAATATTCAGTATGGATTATTTAGGAAGATTCATGGTTGTAAAAAATTTCAAAAAATTGAAGATGTAACATCCCGGAAATTTCCGGAACGTTACTATCTCAATCAATCAATACTTACTATTGAATCGATTCAATACCGTTAAGGATAACCCAATAACCTCTTGGTCAAAGCTCTACAATAACTCAAATTGTCGATTAATCGTTCTCACACACATAGACGAAAATTCAAAGTACTTAATTTAGTATGTTACACTCTAATTCTCTCGCATGCTTAAATAACAATCAATGAAAATACTAAGCTATTCCACAATCAAGCTCATTGGTTCTGAACTCTTACTGGCGATTTCTTCCTGCAGATGGGAACATAAAAAGGGAGTGAGCTTTCGAGAGCTCAGTAAGGTCGCTCAAAAATCTAGAAAAAAAATACAAACAATTATCAGATTCACTTTAAAACGACAAGAGAAGAGATTCTCCTCAATCCCTAAAACAAATATAGAGACCGAAACAATTTCAATTACACTGAAACGATGTAGATGATATTGAACATGAGTGATATGCAAAGCGACACATGCAGTGCAGGGTAATGACTTAGCAAAGCCACAAAGGCAATGCACACTAACACCTTCCACCGGCTAGTCCATCAAGGCACTAGCCCATATCAATACACCGACTAGTCCGTCAAGGTACTAGCCCACACCAATACATTGGTTAGTCCATCAAGGTACTAGCCCACACCAAACACCGAATCCTCCAATACCCACCAACTTCGCCAAAACACACTCATGCAGAATCTCATGTCAATATGCAGGATGAAAACATTTTGATAAATGCAACATGTTATTCAATGCTCGATGGGCAATAAAAATTGATCACCGATGAGAGTTTCAATAAACAGTTTTAAGGCTCAATGAAAGGTTTATAAGGCAAACAATACGACTTTATCAAAACAATAGAATCCAAAAGAATAACGATAAAAATTCTGGAAAATATCTATGCGGACAAATAGAGGAAACTGGGTTTCAGAAGAAATCCCTTACCTCGGTCCAAGCTATGCAATGCTCAACAGCCTCGATCCAAATCTTTTGAATTAACATAGGTCAGGCAAATTATTTATCAGAATAAACTCTAATCTCAAAGTACTATGTACCCAATACTAATTTCTTAAACGTTGCTTGCCCCGACACTCTTAAAACAACTCAAATCAAATGGGTCCCACGTACCACTACAAGAAAAAAGACTTTTAGCGACGGACTGTCCGTCGCTAAAAGTCCGTTGCGATAAAGGCCGTTGCTAAAAGATTTGCAACGGAAGTTGTTGGTCCGTCGGCAAAAGTCTAACGTTTACCGACGGAATTAATTACCTTTAGCGACGATAAAGTCCGTCGCTAAAGGTAATTTTAATTTTTTTTATTTTTTAAAGTTCATTTCTCAAAAGACTTTTAGCGACGGAATTTCCTTCGCAAAATGTCAATCGCTAATTTTGATAATTTTAGCGACGGTATTTTCGTTACTAAAAGTCCATCCATAATAAGAGAATAAGACTTTTAGCGACGGAAAATCCGTCGCTAAAAGTCCTTCAATAATAACTTTAGAAACAAAATTTTGTGTCGCTAAAAACCAATGGCAGATTCTTCTTTTGTACTTTAGCGACGAAAAAACAGTCATTAAAAGTTCGTGGCTAGAAATATATATTTTTTAAAATTTTCTTTAATCCTTCAAATTGTTCCCACAATTCAAGTATTGTAAACAATAAACACAAGAAAAGTTAATGCTAATGGCGATTACAAACTACACCACCTACCAACATTCATAATCTGAACAAACCCCAACCAATCTTGAACAAGTTTAAAATAAAATAAGACACTACAAGAAAACAGGCTTTTAGCGACGGGGAAATCCGTCGCTAAAAGCCAAAAATCCGTCGCTAAAAGAATTAGCGACGGATTCACCGTCGCTAAAAATCCCTCGTATAAAAGCCCGTCACTAATAGTTTAGCGACGGAATTTTTAAATCCGTCGCTAAATATGTGATTTTTACCGACGGATTTATTTTTAATTAGCGACGGATATCCGTCGCTAATTATATTTTTAAAATTTTAATTTATTTTCTTTTTGTCAATTAGCGACGGATTAAATATTTAGCGACGGAATTTTCCGTCGCGAAATAGCTTATTTAGCGACGGAATATTCCGTCGCTAAATATTTAATTGAAAGGAATATTTTAGCGACGGAATAAATCCGTCGCCAAAAGTCAATATTTTTTTTTATTTTTCAATTACCTAAACCTGTACAGAAATACAATTCTCAACAACAACGCGCAATAAGCGAAATACAGAAAAAAAATATATAATCAATTATAAAAAATATTTATTATAAAAGAAACTAATACATGTACAAGCCGGGAACCGGAGATAGCCGGTTAGGAGAGGGGAGAAGAGTACAACCCAGGCGCGGGGGGGGGGGGGGGAAGCTAGGAACGGGCACGGGAAGGGGCTCATCAGGGGTTCCCGAGTCCCGGATCTGGATCCTGCTGAACCGGGGCCGGGGCGGCTGGTCCAGCAGTGCCCTGCTCCCTCATCATCCGGCACACCACTGTAGCAATGCGCTCGATATCCTCCTCGTGCAACTGAGGCCGAGGAGCCGGTGTCTGTGGAGGGGCAGCAGGGGGTGAGGACGCTCCTATCACGGCACGAGGAGTCGTGCTAGGCAGGCCGCGTATGCGGCCTTTCGGCCGATTCACGACCTCCGGCGTATCCAGCCATCGCTTCAACCCCCCAGTACTCGCAGCCGTACTAGTGGACGCTGATGGCTGTCCGGACTGCTGCTCGGCCCTTAGCTGTTCATACGAGGCCTGCAAAAATAGTGGTTTAACGATATGTTATGGCATTAATTAACGAAACAGACATCGAGGATAGAAAGAAACAGATTAACTTAAATAAATTGACTCACATCGATCCGCCGGGCAATATCTGAAATATAGTCGCCCGCCTGGTGCGTCTCGTCCTTGTCCTTCTTCCGCACGTGCGTCTGAGTATAGGTCAGAGCTATGACCTCATCCTCCTCTAGATCCGGGTGCTCGACCGCGTTCATATGTCGGACGATGTCGTGTGGCACCGACCCCCCCGTGTGCGTCGGATCTCTGTTCTGTCTGTTCTCAGCCCCGCTCTTACTCTTGGCGTCCCAACCTGGATCCGCAGCCCACCGATCTATCATCTCCCCCCATACACGGTGAGATATCCAATGTGGGGGATATTTCGTCATGTCCGTCATCGGGGCACCCGCGGGCAGCGCCCTCTTCGCCCGGTCCCGTGCATCGTGGAGCCATCGGCGGTAATTCTTGCCGATGTAGGCAAAGAAAGCCTGCTGCCCCAGTCCCTGCTGCTCAGGCGTATCAAACGTGAACCCCTCCTGTAATGCATTCAATAACACAAATTAACAACATAAAACAAACTGTAATTTAACATTTACTAACGCTGAAAAAAATACTTCACCGTACCAGCCACTCCTCCCATAGGGCCTCCCTCGCAGCGGCATCCCATTCCTTCCAGTACAGGCGTGGCTCGAAGAATCGGCCCTTCACAAGAACGCCGATCTTCGTCCTCGCCATATTCTCCAGGATCCTGCCAAAGAAGTAATTAAATTAATTAATACAGTTCAAATATAAATTAACACCCAAAATTTTTAAACATAAGGCATGAGGTGATATTTTTAGTACTTACAGGCCCTCCTGCGTGAGCGTAACTCTCTGTTTACGCTGGGGGTCGATGCGTACCCCGCGTGTCGGACCACGGCCTCGTCGAGATCCTACAAAACACAGACATTAATACAGTTCAAATATAAGGCTAGCGAAAATGTACGAAACACCGTTATCAACTATACCTGAGGTAGAACCCACGGAAGATGGAGACGGCTGGGGCGACGGCGATGGCTGGGGCGACGGTGACGGCGACAGCTGGGGCTGGGCCCCCGATGGCTGTCCGCGATCACTCTGTGCCTCGTCATCAGTAGGCAATGACGAGGTGGGACTAACCGGGGAGGAAGCAGCTCGGCGTCCAGCCCGGCCACGAATAGCCCGTATCCTATCCATATCTGACTTCATATAGATTATATACAAAGACATTAACACGTGAAAAACAATAATTTGGCATAAATCATCATCGGCACTATATATATATATATATATGAACGGATGTGCAAAAACACATCAATAAACACCAAGTTCTAAAATGTTACTACATTTTTCCCGTGATGTTACAACATTACAAGTCAATCATTTTCAGTTTGCGAATCATCTTCATCACTATCCTCGTCGCCCTCTTCTTCGTGGGACTCGTCGTCCTCTTCATCTTCTAATTCATCCTCTTCATCAGTAGACTCGGTCACATCATCTCCAACACTTTCAACATCTTCCGCGTCATCATCTACGACTTCTTCTCCCACAAGAAGTGTTGTTGGAAGAGGAAGATCGTCCTCCTCGTTGTTGACCTCAACAGGGAACAAGACACGTGGTTGGTCGGCTTGAAAGGAGTCTAGCTCACTGTCATATGTCACGGGCAATTTCTTGGACTTGATAGTTGTATACCAATGAGATTTGGGATTGGCGACGTCCTCCGCGTAAAAGACTTGTACAGCTTGACTAGCAAACACAAAGGGCTCGTCTGATGCAAGTCTTGACTTGACATTGACATCTACAATCCCTTGAGAGCTAACACGGATTCCTCTGCTGCATGTGACATCGAACCACGTACACTTGAACATTACCAGGCGGTTTTGGGAACCCAGATATGTTAGCTCAACAATCTCATCTAACTCTCCGTAAAAATCCATGCAATTCTCGGCATAACAGTCGCCGTTGACCAAGACTCCACTGTTTTGGGTTTGTTTTGTTCGGTCATCATCTTTTACGTTAAACCTAAACCCGTTGATGATATAACCTCCGTAACAGGATGTTTGTTTGTTAGGGCCTTCGGCTAGTAATTTCAAGCAGGAGGCCACTGGTCTATCCATTGACTGAACCTATTGTAGATGACGGTAAACATTAAGGATAAATCAGTATACTAATTGGCCACAGAACTGTATATAACACATAATATAATTTCGTTAAATAATCTTACACGGATTTTGAACCACTGTACAAATTGAGATTCAAGTCCAGCGGGATCAGTGATTAAAGATTCCGCATCGAACTCACTGCAAACCAATATGCATCTAACTCGCTTAACACACACTTTCAATTATGTACAGCAATGTAAGTGAATTAAGACTTTAACTTACTCAACGAATGCCGAAACTTCATCGCAATTTAGAAGGGCATATATTGTTGCAGCACTGTACTCTTCATCTGTTAGCCATCGAGTATACGTTCGGCCGAACGGACTACCTGACTGCTTGAATATTGACAATTGCCCTTCCAAATTTGTGCTTGCTCCGGGATCATTTCGGCCTAGTTGATTTAACCTTGTACCAACATCCGAACCGAAATATTGACTACAAAAGTTTACAAGTTCTTCCATTACGTAAGCCTCCGCAATTGAGCCCTCAACCCGAGCCTTATTACGGACTTTTTTCTTTAAATGGAACATGAACCTAGAAGTTTAGGGAATCGAGTTAGGTGGAATATCAATGATAACAGATGTCGCATTAAGTGTAAACGAACAACTGTAACAATTTAAGGATTACCTCTCGAAGGGATACATCCACCGATATTGCACGGGTCCACCCATCTTAGCTTCATATGCCAAGTGAACAGGCAGATGCTCCATTGAATCAAAGAACGAAGGTGGGAAGATTTTCTCCAGCTTGCAAATCGTCACCACAATGTTCTTCTCAAGCACTTCCATGTTACTCACCCGGATCGTAGAAGAGCATATATCTCGAAAGAAATGAGATAATTCAGTCAAAGTCTCGCAAACAACCCGTGGCAACAGTCCCCGGAAGGCAATAGGAATGAATCTCTCCATGAATACGTGGCAGTCGTGACTCTTCATCCCTTGGAACTTGCATTCCGAAACATTGCAACAACGAGATATGTTGGACGCAAACCCATCCGGAAGCTTCAAATTCTTAACCCACTGACAGACCTTCTCCACTTGTTTCTTGTCTAGACAGTAAGGTGCTTTCGGAAGTATGGTCCTCCCACTGACTGTCCGAGGATGCAATTCACGGCGTACACCCAACTGTTGTAGATCCCTTCTCGCTTTAAGGTGATCTTTCGATTTGCCCTTGAAATTCATCACTGTGTTGAACACATTATCAAAAACGTTCTTCTCAATATGCATCACATCCATGTTGTTTCGGATAACGAGCGTCCTCCAGTAGGCTAACTCCCAGAAGATACAAAATTTTCTCCAGTTGTGCTCTTTCCCGAACCCTGCAATCTTCTGATCCGGCACACCCTTACCGTGTGGTATGTCAGTATCAAGTGCCTCCAGGTGTGAGAGTACTTCTTCACCAGATGGGTAGTCCAGCGTGACAACCTCACGCTCGATTGTCCCGTCAAATTTATCCTTCTGCCTACGAAACTGATGGCCCGGTGGCAAAAGCTTACGGTGACATCCGAACCACGAGGCCTTTCCGCCGTGCTTTAACGTATGACCGGGGTTCACGCCCATACAAGCAGGGCATGCTAGCTTCCCATGTGTGCTCCAGCCACACGTCATTCCCAATGCGGGGAAATCATGTATAGTCCACATCAAAGCAGCCCTCATCTGAAAATTTTGTTTAAGGGATGCATCATATGTTTCGACTCCATGATTCCATAATTGTTTTAACTCATCAATCAACGGCCTTAAATACACATCTATGTCCTTACCGGGACTCTTCGGCCCCGGAATAAGCAACGACAAGAACATATACGGCTTCTTCATGCACATGCCTGGTGGAAGGTTGTAAGGGACAATAATAACAGGCCAACAGGAGTAAGGCGTGGTAGACTGACCGAAAGGGTTGAACCCATCGGTTGCCAGACCAAGTCTAACATTCCGAACTTCCTGAGCAAAAACTGGATGCCTGCGGTCAAACTCCTTCCACGCCTCTCCATCAGCTGGGTGTGTCAGCACATCGGCATCGTTGCTGCGAGTCTCACGGTGAGCCCTCATATGTTCAGCCGTACTGGAGGAGTAGTACATTCTCTGAAGCCGTGGTGTGACCGGGAAATATCGCAATATCTTCCATGCAATGTTTTTCTTCTTCCCTTTGTCCGGTTTGTACCTCGAATGATCACACACTGGACATAATGACAAATCCTTATTCTCTTTCCAGAATAATACACAATCGTTATTGCACGCATCTATCCGGTCGTAGCTCAACCCAAGTTTCCTCATCATCTTCTTCGCGTCATAGTACGACGGCGGTAGCTTTTCACTTTCGGGCAGTATTTCTTTGATGAAGGTAACAAACTCGTTAAAACCTTTCTCACTCAGCCCGTGGTCTGATTTCAACTGTAATAACCTACTAACCGCAGACAGCCGTGTGTGTTTCGGAGCTCCATCCCACAGCGGCTCTTCCGCAGCTCTCAACAACTCATAAAACTGATGAGCCCCCTCGTTCGGCGGTTGTGGCCTGTCGTTACCCCAGTCAACATTAGCATGCCCAACATCCATAATCATATCTCGGAAATCATATCGTGCCTCCTCCCTAACTTCAGTTTGACTAGCCAGGTTGGACGACAATACTATCGTTTCCCCGTGCTGCGTCCACCTTGTGTATCCACCCATAAAACCGTACCGACGAAGATGCCATTTTACTTCAATTCTTTTTCTCCAGTGCAACAACTCACATCTACCGCACGGGCACCTTATCTTATCAAGGTCAACATGTGCAGGATGCGCATAAGCGAAGTCGAGAAATTCGTCAACGCGACACTCAAAATCTTCAGCATTCTTCCTTTTCATCCAACTTCGATCGACTGACATGACGACTGAATTATCGTACTGTATACCACCTTCAATAATGACCAGTGATTAAGCATTGCCGATGTAAATATCAATGCATGAATGTTACAACACGTCTACATATTTCCCCTCCACTCTTGAACAGGTAGTGGTCCTATCCCATTCAGAAAAGCACATGTTTATAAAACAGTGAATAACTCATGCTTAGTCCGATGTCTGTGGAAAATTCGGCAGCACCTCCCCGCATTTCTCCAAGTACACCACATCGATTAGGTGTTCTAACATTCATCTAACCTTGCTCAGGAAGGTTTGACGGATGTTAGAACACCAGATCTGTATGCACCCGGAGAAACACACGAGAACGTGTACCAAATATCCACGACATAGAACATAAAGCATGAGTCAAAATACTGTTTTATAAACAATTAGCTTTTCCAAACTGTCCAAACTGGACATCCAAAGGCTCATTACAAGGCATTACTTTGTAATGAGTACCTTTGAACGGGAACTAAGGGTTTTTATGCATGCATGTGTTCAGAAATTGATAAGATATGCAAGAATCTTTCCGAAATATCAAAACTGCAGAATGATCGTTGCATATGTTATCAATTCCACATTAAATAGAACTCGTTGGCAACGAGTTGAACCATCTCGTTGCCAATGGACTTCTCAAAACAACAATTAATATAAAGAAGGCAGGGTTTGTAAAGAACGAGTAATTGAACCATCTCTGGGCAACATGGAGTAATTATGGGATGTACAAGGGCTAATTAGGGCTAACTGGGTTATTAGGGAACAAGACACGATTATTAATTATAGCTGATTAGAGTTGATTAGGACTAATCAGGGTTATTTAGTCCTAATTAGGGTTTAATTGTGCCGAGTAGTGATGATTAGTCCTAATTAGGGCTAATTGGGCTTAATTGGGTTATGTTAGGGCTAATTAATGTTAATGAGGGATAGTTTCGGATGATTATAGCTGACTAGGGTTGATTAGGACTAATTAGAGTTATGTAGTCCTAATTAGGGCTTAATTGTGCCGAGTAGTGATGATTAGTCCTAATTAGGGCTAATTAATGTTAATGTGGGCTAGTTTCGGATAATTATAGCTAATTAGGGTTGATTATGACTAATTAGGGTTTAATTGTGCCGAGTAGTGATGATTAGTCCTAATTAGGGCTAATTAGGCTTAATTGGGTTATGTTAGGGCTAATTAATGTTAATGAGGGATAATTTCGGATGATTATAGCTGACTAGGGTTGATTAGGACTAATTAGAGTTATGTAGTCCTAATTAGGGTTTAATTGTGCCGAGTAGTGATGATTAGTCCTAATTAGGGCTAATTAGGCTTAATTGGGTTATGTTAGGGCTAATTAATGTTAATGAGGGCTAGTTTCGGATAATTATAGCTAATTAGGGTTGATTATGACTAATTAGGGTTTAATTGTGCCGAGTAGTGATGATTAGTCCTAATTAGGGCTAATTAGGCTTAATTGGGTTATGTTAGAGCTAATTAATGTTAGTGAGGGCTAGTTTCGAATAATTATAGCTAATTAGGGTTGATTAGGACTAATTAGGGTTATTTAGTCCTAATTAGGGTTTTGATGGTGCCGAGTAGTGTTGATTAGTCCTAACTAGCGCTAATTAGGCGTAATTGGGTTATGTTAGTGCAAATTATGACTAATTAGGCTAACTACAATCAATATGCGCATAATTGGGTTCATTTGGGCTAATTTGAGGTAATTACAGCTAATTTGAATTTTATCAGGTTCTTAGGGTTAATTAAAACTAATTAGGCTCGTTAGAGCTAATTAGGGTTAATTGATTTACTAAAATATTGTTAATCAGGACTAATTAGGGCTAATTATAGCCAGCGCTGGAGCCACGATTAGATTCCAGGGGGTGCATGCTAAAAATGTCGCATTAACCTAACTAACCTAAATTTAATGCACATTCAACAACCTCAATTCCGACACCTCATATAGGGTGTCGATATGGTGTCCGATACGTTTCTGACACCTCCGGACACGTGTCAGACACATACCGACACGTGTCTGACACATACCGACACGTGTCCGACGCCTTTGGACACGTGTCCGACGCCTCCGGACACGTGTCCGATGCCCAGCGACACGCACCTCCGGACACATCGGCATACGTTAATTTGTTTTCTAAATGTCGGACACCGTCGATCAGACGTGGTGTCCGTGTCTGCGCTAACTAACAGGTATCTCAATCCAATTGGGTCCCATCCTCCGTCAACAATCTCAATTCTCAATTCTCAAATGCTCAATGCAATAAAAATTAACAAAAATCACACATTCAATCCAATTGGGTCCCATCCTCCGTCAATAATCTCAATATCTCAAATGCTCAATGCACAATTAACAATCTAAAATCATCAATTAACAACCTAAAATCATCAATTCATAATCGCAATTACTTCAAATGCACAGCTAATAACCTAAAATCATCGATCAATAATCACAATTATAAAACGCACAATTAACAACCTAAAATTATCAAACAAATGAGCAATGTTCAAATTTTTTAAAAAATGTTCAAAATTCACATATCCGATGCGCTTGAATTATTTCAATTTAGGGTTCGATTGTATTAGGGCATTCAATTTAGGGTTCAATTAGTTTCATTTAGGGTTCGGTTCGATTAGGGCATTCAATTTAGGGTTCAATTACTTCAATTTAGGTACAATTAGGGGGTTCTATTGATTCAATTTAGGGTTCGGTTGATTTGAGGCATTAAATTTAGGATTCAATTAGTTCAATTTAGGGTTCAATTAGGGGGTTCTATTGATTCAATTTAGGGTTCGGTTGATTTGAGGCATTCAATTTAGGGTTCAATTAGTTCAATTTAGGGTTCGGTTGGATTAGGGGGTTCAATTTGGGGTTCAATTAGGGTTCGGTTAGATTGGGGCAATCAATTTAGGGTTCAATTAGTTCAATTTAGGGTTCGGTTTAGGGTTTAGGGTTTAGGGTTTAGGGTTTAGGGTTTAGGGTTTAGGGTTTAGGGTTAAGACCACATTTTCTTTAACATCTACCAATTTATCAGGGGAAAATTCGTAACTTCTAACTCTTGAACACCTTCTAATTAAGTGGCCATGAAGCTAATTTATGTGTTGGTGTTATCGTATTCTCCAAGACTTTTTTTAAAACCAAAAGGTGAACCCTCCTCCAAGAGTCGATTAACCCCGCCAAGCCAAGCAAAATGCTATAACTACTAAGATCAAAGTTGTAAAAAGGGATTAAATATTCAGTATTCGTGTGTCTGTGTATCTGTGTTTCTTAAGCTTCCTTCAGTTCCTAGATCATGCATGAAAGTGAGCTCTGTCAGCAATATACTGGCATTTGCAATTTAAAGCCAAGATGCAACTATACAAGTTGTATCTTGGCTGCTCAATACAAATCAGAAATGAAAACCATGGAACCCCATCTCTTCAGTAACTACCCTCAGAAACAATGGAACACCGTCACAAGAGAAACTGTGGAGCACCTTTACAGCAGAAGGGAAATGGAATATTTAAACTTACAGAAACTTGGGCTGATTTGAAGATGGGCGGCGCGGTTGTGGTGGCGGCGCAGCAGCGGTCCTTCGGTTTTGAAGATGGGCGGCAGTGGCGGCGTCGGAGGCGGTGGCAGGATATATTCCGTCGGGGGCTAGGTTGCCGGGGATGGCGACGGAGGATAAATCGCCGGTGAGAGAGAGAGAGAGAGAGCAACGGGAGAAAGAAAAGAAGAAGGGGATCTGATCTATTTAAGGCTTTTACCGACGGAACATACCCGTCGGTAAAAGTCCGTCGGCAAAACCCTACTTTCACCGACGGGTATTTTTACCGACGGAATTATTCCGTTGTTAAATAGTTTTACCGACGGAACACACCCGTCGGTAAAAGTTCGTCGGCAAAACCCGACTTTCACCGACGGTTATTTTTACGGACGGAATTATTCCGTCGTTAAATAGTGTTACCGACGGACTTTATCCGACGGGTGTATTCAGTCGCTGAAAAGACTTTTAGAGACGGAATTTTGTACGTCGCTAAAAGTCCGTCGCTAATTCCCTCTTTTCTTGTAGTGAGAAGCCTTTAATTCAAGGTGTTATTCACACCGATAGACATGAAGAATTGAATTTGTTTGACATGCATACATAAGAAATTTTTGGTCTCCCTGTGAATATAACATACAAGGTATCTTTGAATGCTTTCTTAGCGTCATTTATGGCATGATTTTTGCGCCAAAGTTCTATCAACCATCCTTTGCATCTTGAACATAGCTTCAACCTACAATATGAATAAATAGTTTAGTGACGCACAAACACACATAGCCCACTAATGCAAGGGAAAAAGCTTATCCTTTGCATGCTTTTTGTTTGATGAACTATTACTGATATAAAAAAATCTTTTACAGCTATAAGGTTTTGAAGCAAAGGCATTTGCTGGATGAACTACATTACCATACAATCGACTAAAATGCTTTCCATCCTTGCAACAAAACAAAGCCTGGCAAGAA
>JAVXUO010001816.1:0-185503 GCA_033065855.1 Escallonia rubra
GCTAGTAGCGGCAGTGGAGGCGACGTACAAGAGTGTTGATCCTGTGAGGGACATTAGCGGCCTCACACTTTTACTTTCAAGGTGGAGCTCACAGACGCACACCTTCATTACGGAGTTTGGGGAGATTGGTCCGACGCTTCTGGATATCGTGACATTGACCGGCCTACCGATGCACGAGACAGAGGATGCCCGCGTACCAAAGTTGACAGCGGAGGAGCGCGTGACTGTCAAGGCGTTGCTTGTTTTTCTGTCGGATACGAAGCTCAACCGCAAAGGCACGTATAGTCGGTGGATTCATCACTTCTATGGCACAGTGGTCATGCGGCCCGGGCAGAGGGTGATGTCGGACGATGACTTCCATATGGGTCCTTTTTACAGTGATGAGAGATACGAGCTAGCTGCCTTCCTTGCCATGTTTCTTTCAAGGTACACCGTTGTGTTATGCTTATCATTGCATTACTCGTATGCTGCATATCTATTTCTTTGTACATGTAGTGTGTCGATTGTTATACTTAGAGAACAAGATTCATGCTTAAGAACAAAGAGAAGTAATGTAGTATGTTGCCATGTGTTGTACCGCATATTTTGCTAGAGTGAGTGGTCATGATGGGCATCTCATTTTCTGTACGTATAGGTTTGTGTTTGAGGGGACACCCGAGGATGGTGTTTCTCAGAAGGTCTTCCCGTTGGCGGTGCGGATGGCCGCAGGCAACCGCATTGGTTTGGCACCAATATACTTACGCACTTTGTATTCGCGTCTAGACCAGTTTTCAAATGACATGTAGAGATCGTATGGGCGGTATCAGGTGTCGACCTACGTCGATTGGATGTTCTTGCAGAGGTATCTGTTCGAGTGCTACATAGACTACAGGCCTTCGGGATGCCCAAAAGTACATCCCTCGCCGAGGAAGGGAACAGTGACCCGTCCGGGGAAATTCATGGTAGTATCGAAGTGGTACGCGGGAGGATGGGTTTATGCTTGGGTTGGCGTCAAGAGGCCTTCATGTGAGTTATCACAGGTGTTCGATGTGCGAGACGCGTGCCTTAGTCGTCTGTACGTCAACATGGATTCTTCATACGGGACTCCTCCCTGGATGTATTTACGGGATATCAGTTCACGGTTACAAAACAGAGCAGACTTGACAGAGCTTGAGATATCCTTGCTAGTGGCCTTCTTACCCGAGTGGCTTCCGGTGTTGACCGATGATGGCGGGAAGTCGGCCGTCGACCGGTGTTATGTTGCACGCTATAGCTTAGACCGCTTAGCCTTGTCCTTTGGTTATGATCTGGAGCCCCCTTGTGGTTATGCTCGACCTTGGAGCGTTGACACGGCCTTTCGGTATACCATGCTAGGGAAGGCGCGTTCGTGGCCAGCACCGACGGACGAATGGAGGAGACCTGGTTTTTTGTCCACCGGAGTGGTCACAGTTGGGTATGCTCGTTGGTGGGAGAGAGTGCGGACTACGTGGTCTGAGTGGTTAGCGCAGGGGCCATCCGATAGGCCGCTGGTTGATGTCTTCATTGGTGACAGGGGGTTGGGACTGGTGGCACTGCAGGTGGCGAAGTAGTCCGGCATGACTGCATTGGTCACCGGTGTTTCAGAGTATGGTGCGGGGAGAGACCGTCATGGAGACACGAGACCCCGAGGTGGTGGTGGGAGAGGTGTTGCCGTGCGCGAGCCAGCGCCAGCCATGCCCAAAGTACCGGGTGCCGGCAAGGGTCCCCTTTCGTCAGTGAGAGTGGGGATGATGGAGAGCGCGCAGCGTGGTGGCGGGGGTCCTTCAGCAGGCGACGGCCATAGGCCGAAGAGGCTGCGGTTTGCATTGGAGTATTCTAATGTTGAGGTTAGTGTTACCATTTTTTTTCATAGTTTCCGATCATTGTGTTACTCATGTGCTAAGTCTCTCTAATTTTTTTTTTTTGGTCAGGAGCTCGGAGATGACATAGATGCAGAGTCGTCTGAGATAACGGAGGATGCTGAGGTTGCCTTTGATGATGGGGAAGATATGGATGTTGAGGTTGGCTTTGATGGTGGCGAGGACATGGATGCCGAGGCTGGCTTTGATGCTGGCGAGGACATGGATGCCGAGACTGGTTTGTTGCCACCGGAGGGACATGGGGCTGCCGATGTGCTTGGGAGACAGATGCGGAAACCATTGTGGATGCTGGGGCTGTGGATACTGAGGTTGTCGCTGAGGTAGAGGAGGTAGTGGTCGAGGCAGTCGACGAGGTAGAGCAGGTGGATGCCGAGATTGCCAGCGAGGTTGGTTCCATTCCATGGACAAGTTGGTCTCCATGTTGGTCTCTCCCCGCCAGCCCACGTGCCGAGAGTACCGGGTGCCGGCAAGGGTCCCCTTTCGTCAGTGAGAGTGGGGATGATGGAGAGCGCGCAGTGTGGTGGCGGGGGTCCTTCAGCAGGCGACGGCCATAGGCCGAAGAGGCTGCGTGTGGCATTGGATTATTCTAATTTTGAGGTTAGTGTTACCATTTTTTTTTTCATAGTTTCTGATCATTGTGTTACTCATGTGCTAAGTCTCTCTAATTTTTTATTTATTTTTTGGTCAGGAGCTCGGAGATGACATAGATGCAGAGTCGTCTGAGACAACGGAGGATGCTGAGGTTGCCTTTGATGATGGGGAAGATATGGATGTCGAGGTTGGCTTTGATGGTGGTGAGGACATGGATGCCGAGGCTGGCTTTGATGCTGGCGAAGACATGGATGCCGAGGCTGCCTTTGACGCAGGCGAGGGCATGGAGGCTGCCGATGTGCCTAGGGAGACAGATGCGGAAACCATTGGGGATGCTGGGACTGTGGATACCGAGGTTGTCGCTGAGGTAGATGAGGTAGTGGTCGATGCAGTCGACGAGGTAGAGCAGGTGGATGCCGAGATTGCCAGCGAGGTTGGTTCCATTCCATGGACAAGGGGGTAGTTGAGGAGGTAAGGGCAGCAGAGAAGGCGTCGGCCTTCCTTGTGGAACCGATCGGTCATTCTAGTCCGTCGCCTGTCCCGGTCGAAGCGGTTGAGTCTCCATTCAGTGGCCAGATTAGTAGCTCTCACTTGTTCGAGGGGTCGTACTGGTGGGCGGTGAGGGAGCCTGACGCTCTGTCCGACGTTCATCATGTTTTTGCTGCTACACATATGCCTACTACAGATCCATCCCCGCAGCCTGAGGCACCTGTTCCATGGACAGCGGAGCCTGTTCCGGAGGCATTATCAGGTTCGGTAGCGGATGCTGGTGATACTTTGTTAGCGATGCATTCTGGTGCAGTGGATGCACAGTCGGCAGGCGGCGGCGGCGCAAGGGCTGGTGAGGCCCGTGGTAGATTCTCGGTCGCACAGGTCGACATGATCCCATGGGATGGTGTGGAGTTGTTGGATGCAGTAGCGTGCCGTCTGGAGATGGTTAGAGAGCGGCACCCGCAGACATTCGCTGACTCTGCCCTGATTCGTGGTGCAGCATTCTCGAGGGCGATGTATACGGCCTTTGTAGAGTGGTTGGTCACCCTTGGTGCAGTACCGGTCTCGAGTTGGACTCCGGCGATGATATCACAGTACCTATCGGAGCTTACGCCCTACGCGGCCCTTGGCTTTCAGTTGGACTGGCTGGCGGACTACATCAGATCGAGAGGCCAGAGTGCTGAAGCGGCAGTGGGATTGACTCTGATCGGAGCTCAGGAGGTTGCCTTGCAGGGTCAGAGACGTGTGCTTGATGCCGAGGTGACAGCGATGACCCAGGAGGTGACAGGGCTACGCGCCCAACTTAGGGAGGCAGAGAGGCGGCTGGCCGAGACGGAGGGTCGACGAGCTGATTGGGGTGGTAGGTGGTCTGATCTTCAGGCACAGCGGTTGACATTGGAGACGTATACCTTCGATCATATCGGTTCATTATTTGCTCCTTTACATTAGATGTGATGTAGTTTTCATTTTGCTAGTAGTCATTGGTCTGTAGTGGCTTGTAAACCTGTGACCTGTATGCATTTGGTTGATGTTGATATAGCAGTCATATGGTTATTTTGTACCTGTGTTTGTTGTGAGGTGATGCTTTTGATGTGCTTGTATATCTTTGCATGTGGTGTCTTTCCGTTGTGGTTCCCCTTTCCCCGCCCATAGCAAGCGACTTAGTGAACGATGCGTAAATGAAAGAGTGCGTTACATACAGTAGTTGAGGCGAGTGAATGATCTTTGCATTGATAGTATTTGGGCCAAAATGCCATTACATGAATAAAGCAAGAACTTGTAATAGACAACAAAAGTTACAAGTCATGAACATGTGTGCATATACAAAAAAATGCTGTGTGTGAATGTTCTAAGCTGTGGGCGGGTAGGGCTGGGGGAACACTCCGCTACTGGTCATGCATAATACTTCTTCAAATAGCGGCCGTTGATAGGTGCCGTGATTTGTCCATCTTCTGTATTGAGCAGGAGGTAGGAGCCATTGTCTCTGGCTTCATGTACTTGAAGTGCTCCTTCCCAATTCGGTGTGAACTTGGGGGCTGACATGTTGGCGCGTACATGTTTGGCGGCTTGGAGAACAAGGTCGCCCTCGACGAATGTTCGTTGCTTCACAGTCTTTCCATATGCCTTGGTGAGTTGTTCGTGGTATTTCTTCATACGGCGTAAGGCATTGGCTCTCCTTTCATCAAGTCCTTCGAGAGCGGTCATTCTGGTTTCTTCCTCCCCAACCCCACTGCTTAAGGAGAGTCTGGCTGATGGGACCGCAATCTCGGCTGGTACGACACACTCGTCCCCATAGACAAGGGAAAAGGGTGTGGTCTTTGTTGCTGTATGCTTTGAGGTTCTGTAAGCCCAAAGTGCGAGGCTTAGCTTTTCGGACCATGAACCACTTGCATCATGGACCATTCGTGATAATACCCGCAGTAGAGTCTTGTTGGAAGCTTCGGCTTGACCATTCCCTTGTGGGTAGTAAGGAGTGGATGTAGCGTGGTTGATGTTGTATCCTTCCATGAAAGCTCGGACGTCCCTGTTGATGAATGGTATGCCGTTGTCAGATATGATACACCGGGGATACCAAAGCGACAGACGATATGGTCACGCAAGAAGTTGGCGATGGCGCCTCCCGTGGCTCGTCGCAGAGGTATGGCTTCGACCCACTTTGTGAAACGTTCCATTGCGACCATGATCCAAGTGTGACCCCGTGATGTTGGGTGGATGGGGCCTATGAGGTCGATACCCCAGGAGTGAAATGGCCAAGGGGCCAAGATCATGTGGAGGTCAAACGCCGGCGTGTGCATTCTGTCTGCGTGTCTCTGGTAGGGTTGGCAGTGTCGGACATGAGAGATCGCGTTAGATTCCATAGTTGGCCAGTAGTATCCCATCCTTAGCAATTCTGCATACAACTTCTAAGAACCTTGATGCTCACCACAATCACCATTGTGCACTTCGTTAATCACCTCGACTGGTTGGGCACCTTGCAGGCATCGCAGGGTGCGTCCCGAAAATCCCTTGCGAAACAACTCTCCTTCTGTTACGAAATACTTGACCGACTTGCGCTTGATGGATCGTGTCGAGCTGCGGTCAGGGGGTAGAACCCCATGGGATAAGTACTGGATGAAAGGCTGGCGCCAGTCACCTTCGACGTTAATGACAAGAACTTCCGCATTGTCCGGGGTGTATGAACACTCGGGATAGTCCCCTTGTATGTTTGAGGCATCATTGGCCATGGATGGCCAATAGAGGCCCATGCGCTGAAGGCGACGGTATAGAGGGGGACTTTTGAGGCCGCAACATTTCTGATGGTCGAGCTGCAATTTGTGCTTTGCTTCTTCCGGGGCCAAGCACCTGGCCAGAGTGCCTCCAAGGCATCGTCTATACAAGACGTCTCCCAACATCAAGAAATCTGTAAGGGTAGATGCGGCAGCAAGAGACGGCGCCTTAAGTTGGTCGACAATTGGCTGCCTCCAATCGTCGGCAGTAATGTCTTTCGGGACTAGGTTCAATATTGTACATGGTTCCGTCCTATTGATGATGGTTCACATTCGCTGCTCACCATTAACCTCCATCTTTGACACGATCGTGGCCAAGCTATCTGCATGTCAGTTGTGGCACCTGTTATGATGTTCGTACTGGATATGGCCAAATCTTCCTTCCAAGTATTGCACCAAGGCACGATAAGGTGCCAAGGCTGGCTCTTTGACTGCGAACTCCCCGTCGGCCTGCTTCATGATCAAGTTCGAGTCTCCTTTCGCGCACAATGCCTTAGCCCCCATACTGGTAGCCAGCATGAGGCCAATGACAAGTGCCTTATACTCAGCTTCATTGTTAGACATCGGGAATGCAAGCTTGAAGGATAGGGATGTGGTAACACCCTCTGAATTTTGAAGGACAATGCCGGCACCCATTTGCCGGAGGGGAGTTCCATTGGGTCCTTTGCTAGTGGCTGAGCCATTGAACTCAAGCGTCCATAATTAACCAATGTCAGAGGTCAGGGCCGTCTCTTCCCCAGGCAGTTGATCTGGGGTCGGTTAATATTGTTGGCGTGGGAAGAAGGCCAAGAGGTCCACGAGTGCTTGGCTCCGTAGAGCTGTTGGATTCTTGATGGATAGGCCGAACTCGGCCAATAGCAACAACCAACGAGTAAGCCGGCCAGACAGGGCAAGGCGCGTGAGCATGTATCTTTATGGATCGGCCTTGGTGATAAGTGTGATCTGGTGCGACAAGAAGTAGTGTCTGAATTTCTGCGAGGCGTAGACCAAGGCTAAGCAGTGCTTCTCGAGCTCAGAGTAATTGGCTTTCGGGGCCCTTGATTGATCAGCTGAGATAATAAACCAGGCGCTCCACCCCATCCATCTCTTGGGCAAGCAATGCCCCTATGGACCTAGGCGTGGAGGTCAAATAAAGCAAGAGTGGGATACCTCGTTGCGGCACGACCATGGTCTGCGGCGACATGAGAACCGCCTTGATCTGTTCGAATGCTTCTTGTTGGGGCGCACCCCAACTCCACGGTGCGCTCTGCGCGTCAAGTGCTGGAAGGGTGTGATGAGTTCGGCCAAGGCAGGGATGAATCGGCGGAGGTAAGAAACCTTGCCGAGGAAGCTCTTTAACTGTTTGGTGCTCTTGGGAGGGGGCCTCTCTTGGATGGAGGCGGCCTTAGAAGGGTCAATGTCAATGCCCTGTCGACTGACCAAAAAGCCGAGGAATTTGCCAGAGGAGACTCCAAAGGCACATTTCAACGGATTCATCCGCATGTTGTATTGTCGACAACGATTGAAGACTGCCCGAAGGTCCGTGAGATGTTCACTTTCCTTTTTAGATTTGATGATAAGATCGTCAACGTAGTCCTCCACTGTGCGGTGTATCATGTCATGGAAGATTGCTGTCATTGCTCTTTGATATGTTGCACCCGCGTTCTTAAGGCCGAAGGGCATGACTTTCCAACAAAAGTTACCCATAGAGGTGCGGAAGGCTGTCTTGACACAATCGTCGGGGTTCATCCGGATTTGGTTGTAGCCCGCGAAACCATCCATGAAAGATAAGGTTTCGTGCCCGACAGCTGCCTCGGTGAGCATGTCGATGTTGGGCAGCTGGAACTCGTCTTTGGGGCATGCCTTGTTCAAGTCTCGAAAGTCAATACAAATGCGGACTTGGCCATTCTTCTTTTGCACAGGAACAACATTAGCCAACCAGATAGGATGAGTGACAGGTTCAACGAAGCCAGCTTGTAAAATTCGTTCAATTTCTTGCTTGATCTTCAGTTCGAGCTCGCGGCGGAAGGTTCCCGGATGCTGTCGAACAGGGCTGAACCCGTTAGCAATGTTGAGATGGTGTGTCACCAAGGCAGGATCCAATCCGGGCATTTCGTTGTAACTCCATGCCAAAACGTCGCGATATTCGCGGAGGAGAGTAATCAGTCCTTCTCTTCGCCCCGGGGCGAGTTTCGTGCCGATGTAGGTCAATCGAGGTTCCTCGCCCGGGTCAGCCATGTTAATTTATTCAAGATCTTCGGCTTGCGGTCGAGGGCCGTCTTCATAGCAGGGCGGGGCAGTGCCCGGGTTGAGCTCAGGGTCTGGCGAGCAATGCTCGACCGTACAACACCACTATGTCTCCATGGGTAGGTCGGGGTTGAGGGGGTTAGGCGGCGAACCCCCCAGAGCCCCTGGACACCGTCATAATTGGTAGATCACTCTTCCATCTTTGATGACGCGTTGGAAGGTGGCTTCAAACTTGTGTTTCTTGGACTTGGGGGATGAAGGCGAGGAATTGGTCGGGACAGCCGATGGCACCGTCGAGGTTGATGCCTTGTCTCCGTTGCTTTTCTTGGACTTGGACTTGGACTTGGGGGGTTTGTCCCCACACAGCGCGTCCCAATCTGGTAGTTTGGTGGAATGAATGTGAGTAGCATTCTCACCATCAGCAGCAAGCTCAGTGAAGAAGGAGGCCTCGGCGAAGTAAGACTCGGCACATTCGAAAGGGGCCTTGGTCGCGGGGATGGTTACTGCTACCTCATGTCCCATAGGACCGGCCACCAGTTTCACACACTGGTGGTACGTCGAGGGAACAGCCTTGTTGATATGAATCCATGGTCGCCCAAGCAGGAGGTGGAAGGAACACTCACTGTCTATCACGTGAAAAGTAGTGTAATGACGGACAGTTCCGACCATGAGGTCGACAGTGATGTGGCCAAGGGTGGACTGGGGGCCTTACCCGAAGCCAGTAATTTTGACAGGGTCACGGATGATCCTCCTTGGTGGTATACCGGCCTGCTACAAAGTGATGAGGGGGATGATGTTGATCGAGGCACCGCCGTCTACCAAGGCGCGACGAAAGTCGGTGCCGTTAAATTTGCACTCAAGGTACAGCGGCCGGTTATGGTGCTCAATTGGTTGTGAGTCCTCGTCCAAAGAAATGAATGCGGTGGAAGGGATATGTTTGAGCTCGGCCTGGGCGGCGAAGCATTCGGGCCCGAGGCCGGTGGTGACCTCGATCAAACAGTCTGAGAGATAAGTCCGCGCTGCAGGTGAAAACCCCATTTCATCAAAGAAGTCTTTGATCTTCGTCATTCGTCCAGCCGAGGACACTGGCTGGGGGGTAGAAGGTACACAAGTTGTGACCATAGGGGAGACTTCCGCAGAAACTTCGGGGACGGGCGACTCGACGTGGTCGGTAGTAACCATGAGCACCTGATGCTCCCGATTGTTGTTGCCATGATTTGGGTACGGGTTCTTCCACACATCGTGGTTCTTCCGCAGCTGTAGGTCGCCTGACGCGATCTTCCTTGCAAAGATAGCTCGCAATGCATTGCAGTTTTTGAGAGGATGGCCAAGGGCCTGGTGGTAGGGGCAGTAGTTAGGCCTGGTTCTTTCTTCGTTTGCGATGGGGATCCGCACAGGTGGCAATTTGAAGTTGTTATCATTGGCAACCCATTCTGTCAAGAGCCCTTTCACCGTATTCAAATCACATGGAAAGGCAGGCGGAGTTTCCTGCTGTCGTCGTTTGTCGGAGCGTTGGTCCCCATACGGGAACTGACGCTTAAAACCAATGTAATTATTGATGTTGCTGTTACTGGTGCTGTTGCTATTGCTTTTGGTGTTGGATGTGTCAGCTGAGGCCAGCAACGCATTCTGCGGGCGAGGTCTCCATGGCTTGACATGACCGACCGTCTCGTAAGTACGGCGGGCTATTTCCTTGAGGTGTCCCCATGACCTCAACTGTAGGTTCTCGATATGCACACGGTAGATATCAGTCATGTTTTTTATGCATATGGGAACCAACATCTCGTCCTTGCTGAAGTCCGTGCACTCAAGGCATTTGAGATGGAAACGGTGCACGTACTTATTCAAGTCTTCCCCTTGGTTCTGGCGGATGCCAGCAATATCAACAACAGACACGCGTTCGGCCTCGTAATGGAACTTGTCTAAGAACAACTGGACCATGGCGTTCCATGCGTGGATAGTCCCCGCAGGGATCTGGTGGTACCAAGTGTAGGCCAAGCCTGTAAGGGACTTGTGGAATTCCCTTAACTTCAAGCTGTCTCCCGGGCCATACTGCTCCAATGAGCCTACAAATCTCGTCAAATGCTCACGGGCGTTGCCCTCGCGTCCGTTGAAGAGCACAAGGGCTAGTTGTTTGTACTTCAGGGGATAGGGTATGGTGGCAATATCATTAACATATGGGGCATGGCCTGCCAGGTGAGCAGAGGGATGAGGCGTAGAGTTTTGTGACAAGCGATGGATGAGTGTCTCCAAGTCTGAACGAGTGACATAGTTGGGAGACGGGTCGTCATGGACGGTTAAATGGTGGTGGCTTGCTGGGATGCCGCGAGCTCCCGAGCCCCCAAAAGGAGTAACTTGGTGGACAGGTGCAACAGAGGGTTGATATATGACAGGGGCTTGTGGTGGTAGTTGTATATGGGCATGGGTGGTTGGGCAAGACATGTCCACCACTTGGCCAGTGGTTTGATGTTGTTCGGTTGGGTAGGGGTTAGGTTCCATCTCAATGGAGTAATGGGTTTCAGACGAGCTTCGTGCCGCCGACATGCGCCGAGGTGCAGGGACAGGGTGGATCTGTTGCAGCACGGGTCCAAGGTCTGCTTGAGGTCGGCGTGATGGTATCACGGGATGCAGTGCATCAGCTGCATGAGGCGAAGATGTCACAAGTCCTACCGCCAAGGGTCTAGATGATCGAGGCGGCGGTGGTCGTGACACTGGCGCCTGAGCGACGTCAAGAGCCAACTCAGGTCCATAGGGTTGGACTGGTGCAATGGTTTGTTGGGAGGCCATCGCCTGTATGGACTTTTGCATTTCCATCACGGCTGTCATAAGAGTGGTTATAGTGGGCGAAAACTGCTAAATGGCCGCGTTGACTACAACATGTATGTCAGGTGCGGTAGTTTGTGGCTGGTCTTAGGGACGCACAACACTGGTCCCCTCTTGTTCACCCGAGTGATCCTCTTCTTGCACGGCATGCATAAGCCCTTACTAGCAGCCCTTGTAACTCTTCGTTGTCTAGTCATGGAGACTGAGTGCGAAAGATAGACAGACTGCAGTACGATGCTCACCTCCCCAGCGGAGACGCCAAAATGATGCCAAGGAAAGTGGGTTCTTACATATGTGGAGGTGCCACAAAGGCTGCAGTCTGTGTCAGCTTCCAAGTATGCAAAGTGGGAGACAGCAAAGACGGAGTAAGGGCTGAGAGCAAGGCTTCCCAAACGGGCCGTGAGGAATGGCAGTGCTGGCGAAGGCAAAGCTAAGAAGAACAGGGCCGGCAGTCGATAGTCTGAGTCAGGGTCCGAGTCGAGGTCCAAGTCAGGGTCTGATCTTACGATCTTAAGTTATGTCCAATTTTATGGTTCTCTCTCTAGAATCCAAGAGCTCTCCAATTCTAGAGTGAGAAAGTGATTTTTGTGAGAATGAAGAAGAAGTCATTTTTTGAGTTGTAAAGTTCACTATTTATAGGAAACAGTGTGCTTATGTCATAAAGTGCCACATGTCGTCCTCTGGGAGTGACACGTCACCAGGGGGTCCCAAAATATCGGTTCTCCGTAGGACTGTCGGTTCCCGAATTCGCGTTACCTGCCTCGCACAGCGTCGTTCTGCCTGTCTGAGAAGACTGACAATACCATGACGGCATGATCAGAGTAAATCCGTTGCCCCAGCCACCAATCCAAGCCCTTACTGAATCCCACGAGCTACGTCAAGAGACGCGCAGAGAACCTGACAGTGGTGAGGGTTACCCCTTTAGCCAACTGCCAGGCGGACTAGGCGCGATGCCCTCCGAGGACCTGCTCTCGTCCCGGAGTGACCCGGGGGTCATTGCCCTGGTGGTGTCGGTGATCAATGGTAACATGAACGTATATGGTTGCAGCTCAGTGCTTCGAGTCCGTGGCGAGGGGTCCTTGTGCCTGAGCCCCTGTGACTGTGACGGCGATGGCTATGAGGTTGTGAGCCCATCCCGGTACGAGCGCCGAAGCCCCCCCTTTGATTGAGACGGCGATGGCTATAAGGTTGTGAGCCCATCCCGGTACGATGGCCGAAGCCCCCCCCCCTCCCCCTTTGATTGAGACGGCGATGGCTATAAGGTTGTGAGCCCATCCCGGTACGAGGGCCGAAGCCCCCCCTTTGATTGAAACGGTGATGGCTATAAGATTGTGAGCCCATCCCGATACGAGGGCCGAAGCCCCCCCTTTGATTGAGACGGCGATGGCTATAAGGTTGTGAGCCCATCCCGGTACGAGGCCCGAAGCCCCCCCTTTGATTGAGACGGCGATGGCTAAAAGGTTGTGAGTCCATCCCGATACGAGGGCCGAAGCCCCCCCTTTGATTGAGACGGCGATGGCTATAAGGTTGTGAGCCCATCCCGGTAGCATGCAACATGATTGTGGCGCATGAGCGCGATGCCTATAGCACGAGACAATACCTGGTGCCGGTGGTACATGTTACGAAAGTGGCGCGGCGACGATCGTCGCGAAGCAATACTTGGTGCCGGGGCACGTATCATGACGATGGCGCAAGGGCACGGCGACGAACGTCGCAGAGCAAGATTTGGTGCCGGAGCACGTATCATGAGAATGGCGCAAGGGCGCGGCGACGAACGTCGCGGAGCAATATTTGGTGTCGGGGCACGTATCATGAGAATGGCGCAAGGGCGCGGCGACGAACGTCGCGGAGCAATACTTGGTGTCGGCGCACGTATCATGTGAATGGCGCAAGGGCGCGGCGACGAACGTCGCGGAGCAATACTTGGTGCCCGGGCACGTATCATGAGAATGGCGCAAGGGCGCGGCGACGAACGTCGCGGAGCAATACTTGGTGCCGGGCACGTATCATGAGAATGGCGCGCGTCGGGTGTCCCGAAGACAGGATGTGAGCTAAGTGTACCTATCATAACAAGATAATGAATGCAACACGTAGTAGTGACAAAGTTGGGGAGTGATGGTACGCGGTCGTCGGCGACGGGTCATTAGACGGTAGCGCGTGACTTTGGGCGATGGGCATCGCGGGAGCGGCGTGCGATCATGGACGACGGACGTTCTGAGGTTGATGCACGACGGACTTCGCGAGGTTGATGCACGACGAACGTCGCGAGGTTGATGCACGACGGACGTCACGAGGTTGATGTACGAACGTCCGTAAACATCGCGGAGGTGCAAAGACTCGAGAAGCGGAAAGGGAGGCCATAGGCCAAACATGGGGGGAAGGCCAAGGCCAACCCCTCCTGGAGGCCGAGGCCAACCCCCTAGGCCTGGGGAAGGCCGAGGCCGACCCCCTGGGGTTGGCCAAGGCCAAATGGCCAACTCTCATGAAGGAGCCCAAGGCCACTCTCCCTCATTGGTGAACTTTGGCCGCGCCGACGGTAGGTGTTTTGATGGGAAAATACAAATCAGAAAGTTGCATCATGACAAGCGTGTCGATGCGAATCATACCTACATGACGAACGAGATGTCAAAGTCACGTGCAAAGCGTACGAAGCGAAAAAATTGCGAAAAGGGGTTTGCGCGGAAGGGTAAACCATGGGGGGAAAATGGCCGAGGCCAACCCCTCCAGGAGGCCGAGGCCGACCCCCATGGCATGGGGAAGGCCGAGGCCGACCCCCTGGGGTTGGCCAAGGCCATTTGGCCATCTTCCATTTTCGGAGCCCAATGCTATTTCTCCTTTTGAGAACTCCGGGCGCGCCGTCGATAGGTGTTTTGACAAGCAATGACGAATCTGGAAGTTGCGTTATGAGGAGCGCGTTGCCAAGAATCGTACCCACGTAGAGATCAAGGTGCCAAGGTTACGTACAAAGCACACGAGGGGAAAGAAGTACGAAAAATGGGTATGCGGGAAAAGCGTGAACCACCGGGGGAAAATGGCCGAGGCCGACCCCCATGGCATGGGGAAGGCCGAGGCCGACCCCCTGGTGTTGGCCAAGGCCATTTGCCCCTTGACCCCGTTTCTCCAAATGTGCCGTCGGCCGATGTTTTGGATGAAATGGTGTTCGGATGGTCTTGGCATTACGAACGTGCTAGCGTTAGTGACGTCGACGCGAAAATAAAATGTCTAAGTCACTCACGAAGCGCACGAAGCGAGAAAAACACGTGTCTTGGGTGCGCGGGCGCTGGCCGGTTTGATGCGTTGGAAAATTGACCGTTGACAATGTCGACGTGTTCGCGTGAAATGGGACCCTTATTGGGCCCTTGGGTACGACCAGAATAGGTTGGGAACAACATGTTATATATATACACCTGCATGTAATATTCACTACACACAACTAAGATTTCCTCCTTTCCCTCACACGGCTCACAGCAATATCCACTTGTCTTATGGTAGCCCTGTAGCTACTTCTTCCTCCTCATGGCAGCTTCATCTTTCCTCTCACATACATGCAACACCATCATACTTACAGGTCACGACCAATACACACTCATGCCTCACCCATATGCATCTCACTCCTCACGGTTACTCTCTTCTCACGGTTCATTCACACAGTGCACACCACATCTGCACACTCGCCGTTCCACTCCGTCTGCACACACACATATATACACTATAACACATACCTTGCTACATGCACCACCCATGGTAAATTACACTCACTGTATACATTACACCCACTGCCTCACGGCAGTGGGTTTTCTCTATGTTCAAACCCGCACATACAACACCCACGACAGCCTCCACAAGGCTATTTCTCTCTCTAAATCCCAGCCTCCATAACTGTTTCTACCGTTCAAGCCATGGCTGTGCCGTAAACACAGGTTCACGGCAGCCTCTTGTTCCTCTCTCAAACACCATAACACACACTCAAAACACACACACTCTCACGGCTGTCTGGCCTTCTTAAACACATACCCACATACACCACTTTCCCCCAGCTTCTCCCTCACATAACTCATTCACGCACAGCCCACACATCCTTCGTAAACATAGTCCCATGTACACAATTTCACCCACACACCCAGATGCCATCACGGCAGTCCGCACCATGCAACATGCTGCCTATGGCAGCTTCTCTTTCCATCTCTTTTCCACTTCGTTGCACACACCACCCACGCACACTTTGGCTGTCACTATGGCAGCCGTTTTTCACCTTTCCACGGCTGCTTTCGTGCCCCCTTTAGTAACCTATGGTTGCGCCGGAATATATATACCAACGGCAACCTTAATCTCACGGCCCTAAACCCACCAAAACAAGTCCGTATAGGTACAAAGTCACAGCCACCATGGCTGTGACTTGCTTAACCGTCCATACAGTGGCTTCTGTGGCACCACATACACAGTACTATGAATCCAAAACCTCACAACCCAATACCCACGATGCACAAAAACACACAACATACGCTAATGCCTGCAAACATCTTACCCTCTCGCACACGTACAGTAGTAAACACACCTCACAAAGCCACAAGGCTTCTCTGCACGCATACTCAAGCGGCAGATCCATAACGTAGAGACAATACCACTTATATGATTTATACGCATTAGAATTATCATAATAAGGTGAAGAGGCTTACCGCAATCTGTCGAAACCCTTCTTCTCTCTCTTTACTTCGGCAATTCTCTGGCCTCTTCTCTCCGTCTGTCCCCCTCTCTCTCCTGTAAATTTAACAGATGAAGAGAAGTCTCGGCGACTGACCTAATTTTAGGTCATATGTATAATATATATATATATATATATATATATATATATATATATATATATATAACTCTAGGTTGGAACGTTACCAAATTTCCCCTAGCTTTCTCTAAGTGTTTTAAGTTTTACCACCTACTTTCGATTATTGTAAACAGGTCCAAATATATGGTTTACTATAGTTTAGGTGTTAGGAAAATTTTGACGGTCTCTTTAGATAACCCGGCTACCTAATTTGTCGCTAAGAGTATAGCGATCCTAAATTTTTCGCCCACTAAAAGTTGTTAAGAAAATACATTGATGTTCAGTAAAATTATTCTTACTATAAGTCACTAATTAAAATACTGATGTTAAGTTAAAAGTATCGTCGCTAAAACTCAAAAGAACATCACTTCTAGAAATTGTCGCTAAAGTAATAATGACCGGGTAATCTAGGTTCGGGGCATCACACTGGCAATGCTAACATATGAAAATATGTGGACTTGATTTGCATGAACCCTTTGTTTTCTTTTGTGTGGTCGTTTGTTGGTTACGATGATGTGAGTTTGCATCACAGATTGCAATTGTCTTGTCACACCTCTATCCTTGACGATGATGTATTATCTGATCTCACAAGGGCGAATTCAGTAATTGACTATCTAGGAGGATGTTACGAAATTTCTTTTACGCCCTAGAGTTGCCATCGTGTATACTTGAATGATTGACCGCAGAAATATTCTTGAGGAATTTCTGCATAGGCTTATGTTAATGTGGAAAGTTGTTACAGAGGTTTTGTAATAGATTGTGTATAATTCAGGAATGAATCACTATATAGTGAATGTGATGCTTTAGGACTGTATGAGCTTATTCAGACGTTGGTTTTTGAAGAAGATTTATCTAATTTCTTTTTCATTGCTCTGTAGTTTGTTTTTTCTCCCCTGTCTATATGTTATGCTATTTCTTTTTTGGAATTTATCCTTTAAAATTTTGTTTTGGTACTCAACTTATGTGATGCCTTGGTTATTTTCTATCTTATCTTAATTTGCTCCTTGTTGAGAAATTGCCTGAGTTGCTGGACGTTGATAAGGATGTTGTTCATCTAGAAGCAGCCTCTAAGGTATCCCACTGTGTTACATGTAGAGTTGATCTCTAGTTGCACATAACTTGCAAAAAAAAAGAACTTCATTTGAATAAAGTTTTTCTTGGAAATAAAGTTCTTCTTGGCTGACCTGATACCCAATTTCAATGGAAAAAGGAAAAAAAAAAAAAAGAAACCCATGGATCCCCTCCTGATAACTGGAAATGCCATGTCTGCCTCAGCTCTTGATCTTTCAAACTTTCCCTTTGTTGATGAATCGCAGGCTTTTCTGGCTTGGTTAGTATTGCTTTTTATTTTTTGAAGTAGGCACTTATTGACTCACTTGGACAGTAACCTTGCTAAAATTTTTGGCTCGGAAGAGATGATCCGATTGTGCATCTTTCTAAACAAAGTTAGAAAAAGAATTTGATCTTTTGTAATCATTTTGGTCACCGAAGGTGTATGAAGACTAAATCTCAGGGTGTAACTATTTTGCATGCTTCGTTTATGTTGTCAATAGCGTCGAAGAAATGTATAAATAATGGTATAGATGTCAATGAACTATTCTGCCACGTCCATAGTAAAGGCACTAGGACGTGGCAGAATAGTTCATATATGTTACTATAAAAGTATGAGACAATTATTTAATGATTTATGGTTTCTTGAGTGATCATTTGGGTTAGGAAATGTAGTTTACATCAGCCAAACCACTTAGAATTGGTCCAGTAATGTTAAGGTCTTTTTTCAATAAAATGAAGGCACTAACTGAAAAGTTTAATTCTCTTGAAGCTCAACTGAAAGAGATGGGTGAATTCAGGGCAACAATAGCCTCAATGCAGGAAACCATCAATCATCCTATTTGCCAGCAGTCCATAACCGAAGGCCCATGTTCTACTTTTCAGGTACCATTTCTACTTCATTGCTTGCATAACTGTATTGACTTGTGGAATATGTACTTTTTTTGTTTCATTAGATATATGATGTAGACTTGAATTCCCTCTTTAGAAGTGGCGTCTTTGCTACATCTCTTGTTGGGCGCACACTATGCCACTATGTTGTACGCACACTATGATGTCTGCTGTCTATTTTGCTAAGGAGTATTGTTTAATCAAATTTTAGTTGAACAAGGATATTATGAGTTGCAAGTTTTGTCTATGGTTGTGTGACTCAAACTGTACTACTCCTATTTTCTTGTCCAATGAGTTTCATTTGAAGAGTTCGGTTATGAAATTACAAAGTTGGCAGTTTTGGTTTCTTTGCTACAATTCTTTGTATGAGTCTACTCCAAAAGTGATTGAACCTAATTCTTTTCATTAATTTTGTTTTATTGTCCGATATCCATCGTTGAGAGCAAACATGCAAAGGGCAAACATTAAAATTCAACCATCGTACTGATTAAAGCTGGCAGGGTGTAGTCCAGTATCCCACACCCCTTAAGCAAAATCCAATTGCCATAGTTTAGAGGCTGCTTTTTCCAGGTCATGACTTTGGCAAGCACCATGTTTCAGTGTCTTGGATAAGAATGTGAGGTGGTCTGGTGTTGTGGCTGAAAGTTCTTATCTTTCTTTCCCTCCATATGCAAAAGATAGTGGCTCCTAAGGTGAGTCGTTTAGTCTTTGCTAGCATAATTATATTTGTTGAGCCTAGAGTGTTTTTCTGCATAATGAGCAAGTTTTTCTTTGTCACAGGTTGTCATGGATACGAATGTAAATAGACGTAGAGATGCCAGACTTTGGAGTTACCATGCAAGATCTTCGTAATTTTGTGACTGCGTGGGATTTGTCTAGTGTTTGAACAAGCTGCTATAGGCTTAATGATGGTTTTCTTGAACAATTTGAAGTTGTATGAGAGCTTATGATGCATTTTATCCGGATGCATTAGATTTCTTGAATTGTGAATGATGGATCTTGAAAATGTTGTTAATGGTGTAATGAATGTGATTTGTTCTTCTACTTCAATCTTGGTTTTGTTTAGGTCCTTTTTTATATATATAAATTGCATAAAATATGGATATTTATGGAGGCGGTTGGTGGCGCCGGGGAAAAAATCTAAAAAAGCTAATAGCGGCGCTCAACACTGTTGCCAAAAATAATTAGTTAAATGTTTGAATTAAAAAAAATAGCTATGACGGCGCCCATGACCGCCGGCTTAGATGAAAAAAAAATCTTAAAAAGGCCTATAGCAGCGGTCAGCATGTTGCCGAAAATAATTTAATTCATTGTTTAAATTAAAAATATTTATCAATGGCGGCGCCTAATGACCGCCGGCTTAGATAGCAACCGCCGGCAAAAGTTGCATCAGCGATTGGATTAGGGGACAACAAAGCCGGCGTTTGACCGCCGGTATAGACCCATTCGACCGCCGACAAATGTCTACCGCAACGCGACTACAAGCAGCGTTCTTATGGCGCCGGCTTAATCTATGCCGGTGGTTCTTGTGCCTATGCCAGAGTTTTCCGACCGCCGGCGTAAGGGTTTTTTCTTGTAGTGTACAACTTTGTAGAAGAAGTAAAATCTAGTTGAGATAATCTTCAGGTCCAAAACAATGTTTTCGCAAAATCGGATAGATTTCCTGTCTAGGTTTTCGACTAGTCCTAACTTTCTCATTCGATATCCGATTTAGGTGATTCAAATACCTAAATCATGTATATTTGTGAGGTATACATTTTTGTAGAAGGAGTTGAGTTCGTTTGAGATTTTATTCAGGCCCAAAATATCCGTTTTCTACTCTGACAGATTTTCTTTCAGGTATAATCCTTACCCTTTTCTCTCGAATTTAAACTTGTTAGTGTTTTAAGTGTGACATGGTGCATGGGTTTGGTATTTCTATGTGTGTGCCATGAATGAGTGGTGGCTATATTTGATGAGGAAGAGAAGATAGAGTAGCAATTAGGGTTAGGGTTAGATTTTCTCGAGGAAGAAGATGATGTAGAGTAAATTCATAGCGGGCAGCCCTTACTTTGATTTTTAAAAGTCAATTATGAACTGATTTTGACAAAGAACCAAACTAAAACCCCCTTTATTTTTATGAAACCTTTGACGTGGAATTTTCTGGGATTTTTCCAGACATGGGAAATGTCTCGAACAATTTTAATCTTAAACCAGGTTTTTGAATTATTTAACATAGTAACCAAAATTATTTGTAGCCTAGAATTTTACAGTGACCTAAAAGTACTGAGAGGCTTAAGTGTCTAAAATGTCGTGGCATTCCCTGCCGTTTGATATATTTTTTAAAATAGGAACATTAGCGCTCAATTGGGTATGGCCGTTACCAAGCCCTGAACAAATGCATCTCTCTTCACCTGCAACGCCACCAGCCTCTTCTCCATCCATCCGATTCCCATCACCGGTCGAAGAGTCCACCGTCGTTGTCACGCCACCCACCCTAAATGTCTCAGTCACCATCTCCTAAAATCTCCACGTCTCCTCTGCCTCCTCCACCTTCTCGCCTTAACACCTCTTCCCTGCAATCTTCATATTCAGCATCATAAATTCTAGCAAAATGAATTTTTAGCGGGATATTACATTCTCCGAACTTATAAAAATTTTGTCCTTCAAATTTCGCTCCTTAGATTGTTGATCTTAATCATAACTGATCTCGAATATCCACAGTCATAGACCTATAGTCCTTATGTAACTAAATCCATTTAAACGATTGGCAAGCATCTCAAATACAATTTCGAGTGACTTACAAAGTATGCGCTAATGACTTCAAAGTATAGAGTTGTCTGATAAGTACTAGCACACTTTAATTGACTTATTACGATTACCTTAACTATCACAAACTCCACCATGCTAAAATATCTCAATATTTTACTCGTCTCCATTTTTATCATTCAATTCCAACTACACAATTCAACATTTTACCATCTCGATATAGTTTTGTAGAGAAAATGTCTGGTGGGTAGGGTGGGTTGTGTGTAGCAATGGTGGGGTGGTGGAAGGGGGTGGGTGTGTTACTGTGGGTATGTGTTGTTACCAAGCCCTGAACAAACGCATCTCTCTTCACGAACAATGCCACCAGACTCTTCTCCAGCCGTCCCACCAACTCTACGTCTCATTTGCCTTCTCTGCCCTCTCGCCGTAACACCTTCCCTACAATCATCCTTATCATCACAATCATCATCATTAATTCTAGCAAAATAAATATTTAGTGGGGTATTACATTCTCTCAAACTTATAAAAATTTCGTCCACGAAATTTGGTGCTCCTTAGATTGTTGATCTTAATCATAATTGATCTTAGATATCCATCGTCAGGCATCTCAAGTCCTTATATAACTAAATCCATTTAAACGGTTGGCAAGCATCTCAAATAAGGTCATGCGTGACTTAAAAAGTATATGTGCTAAAGACCTCAAAGTACAGGGCTGCCCGATAAGTATTAAGACACTTTAATTGACTTATTACAATTACCTTAAATATCACAAACTCCACCATGCTAGAATATCTCAACATTTTACTCGTCTCCTTTTTATCGTTAAATTCATGCTACACAATGAAGCCTCACGAAATAAAAAATTGTCGTTAATAGTCTAAGCAAACTTGTCATAACTAAAAGTAATCTTAATTTCAGACGAAAAGATTACATTCTCCTATCATTTAGCCTCGAATTTCATGATACTTATAATGTCCAGGCACTACGCATTCACTATGTAACTCCCAAACGAAGGTGTCAACACATGTTACATATAACCTCCAAAATATTAATCAAAAACATCAATAGCAACCTCAACAATTTTGCAAAATCTTCAAATATTTTACCATACTATAAGATTCAGATTATAAATTAGGATATGATGCCTCAGAATCAGACATCATATGAGCATCTAATGAATTAACTGGAAGTGTACCTGACACCACATCATTATATGTGGCAGCATCCTCAGCAGCCATAGTAAAAAGTTACGTTTTCTATAACTTTCTACTTTATAATACACATAAATACATGTGTTAGCATTTAATTGGCTAAAATGTTACTTTTCTAAGTTCTAAATAAAACTAAACAGCTAATAATCTATCTATTATGTATTTGGATTTGATTGGCATCTTCTATTCCTTCTAAACCTCTAATCTTTTTATTTTTATTTTTTTTGGGAATTATTACAATTTCAAAATGGAGCTAAATATGTGTTAAAATTTGATTGGTCGCAAAAAACCTAGAACCCGTTGAACTCTAACCCTTTAACCCCATGACCTCCATTATCCCACTTCATAGTTAACTAACAACTAATTCTTTCTAATCACATTTCCTCAACATAACTCTTACTGAAAACCTAAGTATTTTATCAAATATTTATCCATTACCAACCATCAACGTCACATGTCCAATTGCAGAGGACACAACGTCTATCTCAGCAAAAAAAAAAGGCACCCAGCGTCAACGAACGGCATAAAAACATGCCTGTGGCACACTGCCTTGAAAGAAATCCCCAGAAAAAGGATTTTTTAGGAATCGCCATCTTAGTTAATAAGGAAAAACAAGAAAAACCAAAAAATGACTCGAAAGTGTCCAAGAAGGACGACTGATCTTATTGAAACCAAGAGAGGTGTCCGGTAACGAAGTTATGCAAGTGGAAAGTGTTAGGCACCCGCCACGCCCTTTCGATCTCTACTTCATTTTCAATGATTTTTGGCCTAAAGAACATGTAGCATGCAGAACACAACAAGACTCACCCTAAGCTAATTTTTATTATTATTTGCCTTGAACTCGACAACAAGGGTCAAGTGGCCTATGTATCTGATCAGACTAATCGGAATCAAAACTACCATAGTTTGACACTGGTCCTATGGGAAGTAGTCTACAATTCGAAGCCTAAACTTAGACAAGAAATGATAAGAAAAACTCTTTTTTGTAGCTTTGAAATGAAATGTGACTACGGGAAATGGAAAACAATCTATATGATTTATACCCTAAGAAAATTGGTAAAGTTTACCTCGTGATCCAGCTTGCCATGATGACATGGGTATGTTCTCCGTGGTATCCACGATGCAAAGAACCAAAAAGATATTTTTAATGTGATTTGAATGGCTAAAATTCTCGAGAGAGGTTGGACGTCACTTGACGAAGAAATGACGTGTAAACTCTAAAAAGAATAAGCTTAGGAAATAGACTTAATGTATGACCTTTAAAATTGAGGCCAAGACCCTTTTTTATAGAGCTCAGGGTCTCAGAATCTGATAAGATTGGCAATACGAATCTGCATGGCTGAAGATAAGTCAAAATAAGTGACAAAATCACACATTGACAAAAGTCAACTAACCGACGAGTTAGTAAAAAATCGGACGGTGAGGAAGTTTTCACCGTGACAAAGTTCCTCGAACTCGAGACACTGAACCGGGTGATCCATCTTAAAATCATTGAGCAGAATATCCAAAGAATCATGTGGCCCACTGCGAATCTCCCATTATGGTAAAAAGTCAAAACGACATCATTCAACAAAATTTCACCTTTTGGTGCAATTTATAGGGGATTGCACCCACCGAGTATATACAAGGTCGACCCAACAGAAGATAAAAAGTGGACAAAATATTCAACACCTGAAACTTAACATCAAAGCTGGCAGAACCCACAGTCATTGGAAGCTTCACTGTACCAATTACCTCACTTTGAGTGTTATCGTATGCTCAGACGGCTTGGTTAGAAGAAGTGAACTCCGACGGGTCCATTCCAAAGGCTTGAACAGTGCGTAGGGGACAGATTTTAGAGCAGAACCATTACCTCTAAGGATTAGATAAATCCTTTTATCAAGCCCTTGCATGGTGATATGGAGCGGGTCATTATGGCTCGGTCCAGTTTTGGGCAAGTCAAACTCGAAAAATGTGAGAACATTCCCATAATGTATATCCCCTAGAACCTAGGATAGGTCTTCAGGCTGGGTTTGGATCAGTCTCTAGGCTTTGCTGAGAAGTTTGATAAGGGCCTCGCAGTGGGAGGACACGTATGGAAATATTGGCTTGGGTCTTTTTTAACTGTCGAAGGACCTCATCATCTGAACGGTCTTGAGAGAACAATGTATCGAATGTTGCTAGATGGGGTGGAGTCTGGTACATTCAGCCTGATCAGGTTAAGTGGGACCCATTGGCACTGGGCCAGAACATATACTCAGTTTCTTCATCGTATTCTTCTTCAATTATGAAGGTCTTTACATCCATAAACTCGTTCCAAGTAATCACATCACAAAAATGTGGTACAAAAGCATAGGCAAACACTGACTTTAGAACTGGCTGGTTGGCTGGAACGATAAGAACGGTCAGTTCCACAACTGATTGGCTGTCACTAATGTAATTAACCCTATGAGGAGGCATGGGTTCTTTTCGGACATTTGGTTTGACAGGAGGGGAAACTTAAATCTTTTTTATAAGGTCTTGTATAGCGTGTCGGAGGATGATGCAACCCTTTCCTTAATGGTAATCTCCAAAGGCATTCACATCGTATCCTTCAGATATCACTGCTATTGTGGGGGTAGGCGATAGTTTTGAAATCATCCCTCTTCTTAGTAACAGTTCAAAAACATTAGGGAGCAGTGCGTTCAAGGGTATGAATCCTTCTAGGCTCTGTAGTAGTTTTTTTATGTCACTGCTCGAGGTACCTATACGTGTTGACATTATTGGTTGATACTGGCTTAGGCTGCACATTTGAATTCCTTGAGCTGGCTTGGTATGCGCGTGGTGGTTTTGATTCGCGAGATACCTCCCCCGTTGATGGCGTATTCTATTTATATGAGGGATCTTATGAGAGCTTTGAATGATATGTGATAGTGACCAAAGATATAATCGTGGTACACTAGAAGCGAGTTTCTCCTCACCATGTTTGCTTGCTCTTCCTCTGTCGGACGGTCAACCATCTGAGTTGCCTTATTCCTCCACCTCATGATGAAAGCTGAAATGAACTCCCTTTGTCCTTGCTTCATGGTTTCCAAATCTCTTCAGGTGATATCTAGGACGGCATTGTACTGGTACTATTTGACAAATTCTCTCACAATATATTCTCATGTAGGGACTCGCGCTTCATCCAAGTAGGGAACCATCGTGAAGCGGCTCTGGTGAGGGTAAGATAGAACAACTGCATCAATTGATTCTAGTCTACCCTGTATGGGCCCAACGCTCACATATACATCTTCACATGAATCTTGGGATTTGTGGTTCCATCAAACTTATCCATCTCTGACATTTTGAACTTGAGGGATAGCCTATCCTCGAGGTTCATAGCTAGGGCACTGAGATCCAAAGGGTCATTGACTCTCATAATCCAAGCAATCTGGGATTCAAGAACGGCTAATTTGTCCTTCCACTCCGGTACAGCAGGGTTTTTAGTCTTTTTTTTCCTCGAACTCATACATCCAATCAAAATCTGGACCTTTCCTCCTATCAACCTCTCCTTTTAAAGTTATCCAAATCCTCGGCAATTCGGAGTTGCTGCTACGTTAGGGTAGTAAAACAATTTTGAAGATCCTTCTGAAGTTCACTAATGATACGGACAAAATCGGAGAACTATGGAAATTCTTTGGCCATGGGAGTTCATGAGAGTTTTTCGGATGAGTCTCCATACCAACCACGCTTAGCCTTAACTGCATAGGGAAAGTTGTCAAAATGGTAATAATACATTACTTATAGATCGAGCTGGCTGGCTCATACCCCAATGGGGGTGAAGGGGAATTTTTCTAGTCTAGAGGGTATTTCTCGAATATTTTGGAAAAAAGGGGCTAACTAACTGTCCGGTTGGTCAGTGTAGTCTGGGGAATATTTCTGAAAATTTTTCAGGAGGATAAAGTTTCTGACTAACTGTCCGGTCATCTTGGCAGAAAAGGTTTACTTTTGGGAATTCTTCTGGAAATTTTCAGAGGAAAAGATTTTTGGCTAACTGTCCGGTCATCCTAACGGATAACCGGCAGGTTATTCAGTGGGTTTGAGGATTCATTTCTGGGAACTTTTCTAGAATTTTTTAGAAGGATAAGGTTTCTGACTAACCGTCCCGGCATCCTGACGGATAACCTGCCAGTTGGTCAGTGGGTTGGATCGGAATAAAAACTAATCATTCAGTTGGGAGAACGGAGAACCGGTGGATAAGTTAGAGTCTTTCCCTTTTTTGCAAAATTACCAGTTTAGCTTACGGAATGCTGGTGGTTTCCCTGCCAACATGTCGTAGGCCAATATAGGTATTCTCCCAATAAAGGGTAGAACACTGAATGGTCTGTAATGTGAGTTTTTTTCCTTAAAACACTAGTGTAAAGGTCACTCAATTCACTCGACCGTACCATACACTTCATGCCCGTAACTATAAAGTTAATAATGGGTGATCATCAGTATGTATACATGTCGTTTAATTTACCAAGAGACCAGGATGAAATTTTAGTACAAGGCATGTGGAGTTTAGAACTTGATCGAGAGATCGCCTTGAGCCCAGGAGGACCAAAGGCCTCGAGTGTGTCGCTCTCAAATGGGTGGGTCAGGGTGAGATGTGTGCGCGTGTCAGGTATAGAAATAAAAGCACAAGTACAACAGTTATGTCATATTGTACATAACACAGAAAATACAAGAAACATACAACAAGGCCAAAAATCAATAAAACTTTTCAAGTCTAGTCTTCTTAGTGTGTTTAGTCCCCAGCAGAGTCGCCATTATGGCGCACTGCCTCGAAAAAAGTCCTAAAAAAATTAGGAGTCCCCATCTTATTTAATAAGGAAAAAGAAAAAAATGACTTGAAAGAGTCAAAGAAGGACAACTGATCTTATCGAAAGGAAGAGAAGGGTCCGAGGACTAAATTACGCAACGGGAAGGTGTTAGGCACCCGCTACTCCCTTTCAGTCTCTATTTCGTTTTTAATGATTTTTTTGCCTAAAGAGCATGTAGCATGCATAACACATCAAGACTCGCCCTAAGCTAATTTGTATTATTATTTCGCTTGAACTCGACAACAGGGGTCAAGTGGCCTACGTATCCCATCGGACTAATCGGAATCAAAATCACCGTAGTTTGACACTGGTCCTACGGGATGTAGTCTACAATTCAAAGCCTAGATTTTGACAAAGAAATGATATGAAAAACTCTTTTTTGTAGTTTTTAAATGAAATGTGACTGCGGGAAATGGGAAACAATCTTTATGATTTATACCCTAAGAAAACTGGTAAAGGTCGCCATTCAGCTTGCCTTGATGACTCGGGGATGTTCTACGTGGTATCCACGATACAAAGAACCAAAAAGACGTTTTTAAAGTGATTTGAATGGCTAAAATTCTCGCTAGAGGTCGGGCACCACTTCACGAAGAAATTGCGTGCAAACTCTAAGTAAAAAAAGCTTACGAAATAGACTTAATGTATGACCGTTAAAATGAAGGCCAAGACCCATTTTATAGGGCTCAGGGTCACAAAATCTGATAAGTTTGGTAATGCCGACAGGCATGGCTGGAGATAAGTTAGAATAAATGATAAATTTGTAAATTGACAAAAGTCAACTAATCGGCCGGTTTGTCGAAAACCGGTCGGTTCACCCCATTTATTAAAATATTTTTTCCCCAAATTTTGGGGCATTATCTAATCCTAATTTCAGTAATCAACTTTGAAATCACAAATTGGATGCACCGGATTTGGGATAAGTCATTTCTTAACCATAAAGTAGATTGATTTGATCTTTATATCATGGATTATTCTCCCAAATCATCTTGACAACCTACATCACCTAGAATAATCTAGACCATGGACTTGACTAGACTGACTGACTAGACTCAACATGCAATGGTGTAATATCACAAACTTTGGGAGCGGTTTAAAATAACTATCCGTGATCCGAAAAATAAATGGGTAATAAATTTGGGCAATGCTCGGGTAATAGTAGAATATCGAAGCTTAAAAATATTTTGGGGCAAAAATATAATTTTCAAAAGTTTTGGGGGGACTTATGTAGTTTTTTAAATTTTGAGGGGTCATTTTGCAAATTGTGGAAATTTGTACTTAGGTGTGAAATTTTAAGAAAAAGAAGCATAACATGATGGTGCCTCTTGCTATTTTTGGCTGGTGACTAATCTGAAGTTTTTTTTTTAATTTTAATTTGGTTTTACCCTAAATGGAAAAGAAAAAAAAAAGGGGAAGCTGATGAACAGTAGCGGCAAAAACAGGAAGAAGAAACAGAAACATAGAAGAGAAGAGAGAACCAGGGGCTTCGGGGGGGCAGGGAAATCAGTGAAAGCTAGAGAGGAATTGAAAAATCCTTGAGGGTAAATTTTCCACCTTTTAATGAGTGTGTTCAATGTGTATTTATGTGTGTGCGTGCACATATGAGTGCAACAGTGTGTGTGCGTGAGTGTGTAACGTATGTATATCTGCGAATTATGGAGATATGGGTGTGTATCAAGTAATGTAGGGTAGGTTAGTATGGGTTCAATGTGTATATTTAATGGGACTAAGGTCGTGTGTGTGTTCTGAGTGTGTTTCAGAGAGAGAGAGAGAGTGTGTGTGTGTGTGTGTGTGTGTGTGTGTGTGTGTGTGTGTGTGTGTGTGTGTGTGTGTGTTCAGGTGTGTGAGTGTGTAAGGAAATGTGTGTGATTGTGAGTGATTTATGTGTGTTAGGTGGGTTAGTGGGTGTTTTTGAATGTTTTGGGCCGTGGTTGGGGGTAGCAATTGAGGTGTGAATGAGTGAAATGTGTGTTAGTATGTGCGGCGGTAAGGTTGAAGATGAGTGTGTGTGCGTGAAAGTGTGTGTAATGATTTGCACAGTAAGTGTTATTGTCGCTAAAGTTAGGAAATTAATTTAGACAGTTTTTTTACGAATTTTTATAAATAGTTAGGGCCAAAATTAGACAAAGTCCAAAGTAGTAACCCCATATTTATGAGACGTACGCTCTGGAATGTTTTGGGAATTCTCGGTGTCCGCAAAGGACGTTATATTAGGGTATCAATTAGGAGAAATTTCCGATATATTTAACATAGTAAACAAAGTTATTTTAATCTAAAAGTTTTAGGTAAATCTTATTTCACTGATATGCTTCATACTCTAAAATTTTGTGCCATTCCGGGGCTGATAGATATTTTTTGCGAAACTCGCCTTTTATAGCGCTCGGTTAAGACACCGGTTCGCGATTTTCGGGCGAAATTTTCCTGAAATATGTTTTAACCCAAAAATGACTTTAGGATGCTTAAAATAGTATTTTTTAGATTTTTCCAATGCCGAAAACCCTCAAGGATATTTTTGGTAATTTTACCCGTAAACGATATTTTTGAGTAAATTTGCATATGATAAGGATATTTTAGTGATTTTGCTTATAGAAGGGTCAATTTGATGATTTAAGTGTAACATGGGGTATTTTGGTAATTCACCACCCCGAATGGGTATTTTGGTAATTTTACCTATAAGAGGTATTTTAAGGTAAATTCACATACCATAAGATTGTTTGAGTGATTTTACTCGCGGAAAGGCTGTTTTTGTGATTCAAGTGTAAGAGGGGGTATTTTGGTAATTTGCCACCCCGAGGGGTATTTTGGTAATTTGACCTAAGAAAGGAATTTTTGGATAAATTGCATACGGTTGGGTTATTATTGTGATTCTACTTACATGAAGACCATTTTGGTGATTTAAGTCTGAAATGGGCATTTTGATAATTTTACGTACGCGGTGAAGGAGGTTTATTTTGGGAGTGTGTGTGAACATGTATTGAGTTATAATATTGTATTGTAGGTTGTGTTCTAATAATTCGATTATTCTGTTTAGGGTAAAGCTAAAGACTTCCGGTTAGCATAATTTAGCTGCGGATCCTAGGTAAGGACTTTCGTCCGAACCCTAATTTTGATAACTCGTACGCCTTTGATTCACTTATGACTAATGTCAAACTCTGAATTATGTATTGATATCAACATGTAATTGCCCAGAAAACCCCAATATTGAATCTGAATCGTTTATTTTTAAATCTTGTGATACTCGCCTATTGTTGCATGCTGAGCAAATTTGATAACTATTTGTATCTGTTCTTCTGAATTGTTGAACGGTATTGTTTTTTGGACCCAAATTGATTTCGGTGATTTGAGCTTATGTTAACACTCATTGATATTGTTGATTATTCTGTGTTGACCTGGGTATCCGTTCTGTGGGGAGGCGGTATAAGGCTGGATTGTTACTGCTTCCTACGGGGAAGCAGGCTAGTTCCTTGACTGATGAAGAGGGCTAGTAATTATATTATGGTACATCATGCATGTGTACGGCTTTGCCTGAATGGCATCGCTACCGTCCAGGATCAACATTGATTTTTTTATTTTATATGCTATGTATATTGCCGTGACTGTTACAGAAATGACTGGAAAGTATTATCTGAAATAATTTGTGCTTGTGCTGAAATCCCTTGAGAAATTTTCATTGTATTTCGTAAAGGACTGTCTCAGATGATCTGTGTGCGTTTTGAAATTCTTTGGAAAACCATCATCGTATTTTGGATTGATGGCTTTGAAGATGATCTTTAATTGATCGTTCTGGAACCCATCATGATTATTATTGTTTATTTTGGTATCTATATCTGATGAATTTGAGCATTTTGGAAATCATTGAGTTTCTGACCGTATTCTGGAAATTTTCGTCGGCTGGATTCTTTGGAATCGTTTTGTAATTTTTTTGTTAGTCCTTGTACGACCTTACTGAGCTCTCAAAAGCTTACCCTTCATTTAATTCCCTTCTGCAGGTGATGATCAGCTATAGAATGCTTGGGAATGGGTTTAGAGTCTGAGTGAGATTCCGATGAGCCCATCACCACGGTATAGTAAGACCCCTGCGCGGGTCGGTACTGTTATTTGTTCTTAGGAATTTGAATTGAGAAGGACCAAAGCTATAATAGTTTAAGCTAAGCAGTTTGTAATCTAGTATTTTAAGAAATCTGGATTGATGCTGAATTAGATGATTTAGAATATGTGTTGGTGAACAGGTTTGATGTGATCTGGTAGGTTAACGTCTCAGGAGTTCGGGGCGACGGAGCTCCGGATTTCCAGGAATGTTACAGTTGGTATCAGAGCAGTTCGGTCTGGTGGTATTAAGAGTATAAGTATATGATTATGTAGGCACATGACCGAGAATAAGTATATGATCCTGCAGGTGCGGAACCATAGAGTATAGGTAACCCGATTCTGTAGAACCGTATCCGGTTAATGGGAATGGGCATGATAAGGGTAGAGTTAAGATGTCTGTCTTTAGGGTTAGGAAGTCTACCTTTAACTTGTAAGTGTATTGTTCTTTAGACACGGGTAGTATAACTCTGATAAGTGTACAGTGAATAGGTATGGTCTACATTCAGAGCACTGGCAGTGGAGATAGTACGATGGGCCGAGAGGTCCCCGATAGATGAGATTCTAATAGGTTTGTATAAGATGAGCGAGGATTTTTCCCAGTATTGAGAATACCCGACCAAATAATCCCTAGGTTGGGAAATATACTGTGTTGAGGCTTTATGATTGTAAAGGGGTATCTCTACTTAATAGGGGGAATGATAGAACCCAGAACCGATGGTAGCAGTTTTGAACACTAGGAACCCGATTCTGACTTGACGTCACAGGATCTGGCTAATCAGTAGCCAGGAGTACCGAATTTGGTTCAACCATAACCACAACCTCGAGATGAGAGTATCTTGAGTGAACTTAACAAATGAGATGCAATTAGTTTTAGGGGTTATTGGACCCTATAAACGCTGTAAACTGGATTAGCAAAATTGAGGAAAATTTTGAGCAACTGATTGTATAAATTTTGAGCAACTGTAAGTGAAGTGACAAAGGATTGAATTTGATGTGCATAAACTGAGAGAGGAGGCAGGTTAGTGGTGGAAAATGGTAGCGAAGAGCAAACAGATTTGTAGGAGCTACCAGTCATCAGCAAAAATTTTGTATAGTCGGCACAGCACGATGCCCAAGGTTAAAGTTTAGGGAAAAATTAGGGATTTAGGCCCACTTCAGTTCGGTGGTATCGAGATCTGGATAAAGTTCTGAAATTCGATCGAGTCATGATATAGGATTTAGGATAGCGTAGGGTGAAGGCGCTCAACCAGCTCACAGTACTAAAGTTGAACCATCGCAGAGTTCCGAAGGTTGACCTACCTAGAGTACTGGTTAAGGTAGCAGGTTCGTTTTTTCGGCCACCCTATGTGTCGGGTATGGGAGAAGTCAGAGTGGTGAGTTATGTTATAGATTGACCGGATGATGTTTTAGGTATGGCAGTATGGAGCATTAAGTTTGAAACTGTCTTTTTGCGAGAAATAATCAGTCAACTTTTGTCATACACCTATAGCTAATGTAACAGCGAACAATGTTCCTCGGCAAAAAAGAGGACAAGTTTAGTAGGGGCAGATGCCCAGAACATCAGCTAAATTTTGTTCAATATCCGCTTAGAATGTTGTCACATCCGATGACATGCTGTCAGGTACCCTAAAGGTTAACCTATTAGATGCCCATATATAGTTTGAGTCTAGAGCGTCATATTATTTGGTATCCCTTACTCTGGCACAGTAATTGAGGGTGAAGGCTTGTCCTTTACGAACTGATATTGGGATAGGCATCCCGTCGGGGGAATCTGTGACTGTTTCTACGGCTTTCAGTGGCTATACTGTCTATGTTGCGGATTAGGATCTTCTTGTGGATCTTATCCTATTTGTTGTTCGAGGATTGATATCATCCGAGGCACGGATTGATTACACTTGATGCTCGATAGGCAATTAATGATGAGCATCTATATGAGTTTCGATGGTCGTCTTTATCTTAAAGTAAGGTTTTAAAGGTAGATAATGCTTTCTCATATCAAAAACTAAACAGAGTCCAATGATATTCGATAACAAATCAGAATAAAATATACGAGATCAAATATGATGAATTGAATTTCGGATAAAAATCCCTTACCTTAGTCCAAAGTTATGCTAAATCAAGCAGCCTCAATCCGTATTCTTCTGAATCAACCTAAATTGAGCAATTTCATTATCAGAATACACTCTAGCCTTACATTACCTTAAACCCAATACCAAATCCCTAAATCTTGCTCACTCATACTCTTAAAATAATCAAAACCAAAGCAGATCCCACAAATGACCAAACCTAGCCAGAAAACCCCACACACTGCTCAAGACTTAATAATAACCCAAAATTCTAATTAAATCCTTCAAAAATATTTTTGTGACTTGAAACAGCATAAAAACTTAAAATATGAATTTTTTTAACTTTTGAATATTTTCCAATTAAAAGTATTTTTAAATGCAATAAAAGTCCATAAATAGTCATAATTATTTCTAACTCAAATCAAAATCCCATAATTTTTCTAATAGCTTCTTAATATATATAAAAATATAGAAACTGATATGAATTTAAAAAGCAATAAAACCATTTTTAAATCATTTGTTTCGCTAAATCGAATGCGATACAAATAAAGGTACCAAATCAACTTTGAAATTGCTCAAACTTAATCTGGGACCTCTTTATACTATGGAAACATTACTATAATTTTTTCAAAATTTAATGTGAATTTCAAAGACTCAAAACGAACTTTAGAAAAGTCAAACTTGCAAAACATTATTTAAAATACTAAATAATTTTAGAAAAATATGAAATTTTGGCTAGAAATTATAATATAGCCTAAGGTACCCTACTAAACAATTTCATGAGCTAACGACTATTGTGCGCCAACCCACGCACGCACTGAGCACAACGGAGCACATGATACACATGTACAAGCACAAGGTACCACCCAACAGCACATACCCCACATACCCACTTCTTTTTTCTTTCTCTCCTCCCTGCACATACTCTGAACACATTGTAGACCTTGCACGTTACCCTCACCACTAGCAAACTACACACATTACACTTGCACACACAATACCAACAATTACACATGCTACACACACACACACACACACAGAGAACAAACACCCACACTGCACACACCCATGCACATAACGCTTGCAGGCGCACGCACGCGCGCGCGCACACACACACACACAGTGTATACGCACGCACAGAGGCGCGCGCACACACACACAAACACAAACACACTTCACGGCCAACTATGGTGTCCAACTACAGTCACAGTTCACACACTAAATCATGCACACTCCAAACATAGTTTTCACACACTTTAGACACACTCATGACACACACAGACACGCATACACAAGCACACACACTCTCTGTCACAACAATCCCTCTTCCTTGCCCCTACACACACATACACTCACTCATTCATTCACTCACACACACGCGAGCGCGTGCGGCCACCATGGCTATTCTCACACTCTCCTCTCACAGCTGTTCCCCCTCCCCTTCACTAAAATACATACACAGTTTCACATTACCTGCGCCGTACACTAAAACAATTAAAAGGAAGAAAATGGGTCAAAGCTTACTAGAAATCGAACCCCTTCGCCGGATTCTGACACCAATCTCTTGTTCAGATCTCGCTTTCTCTTTCTAGTTGTAACCAAAAAGTGGGATATAAGTCCCAAATGCTCAATTTTCTCATGTTCCATCTCTACATTGACTTTCCAAAAGTAAAGAGTTGACAAAAGAAATAGATTATTATTTTTTTAATTATCTCATAACCTCAATTCAATTTAAATTTCAATTGACCACCTTTTAACTTCCATTAACTGCCTATTATACCCAGCTTCACTAATCTACAACCTCTGGTTATTTAAAAATGTCGCTAAAGGTTGCTAAAAATATCGCTTATGCCCATCGATGCTAAATATTGCTTATAAAATTGTCGCTAAAGAAATTAAATAACCAGCTAGAAAAGACCAAGGTTTTGGGTATTACATTCTCTCCAGGTTATAAAAATTTCGTCCACAAAGTTTGGTGTTCCTTAAATTACGATTCATAATCATGACTAATCTCGGATATCCACTGTCATAAAACTTAAGTGTTCATATAACTAGAGCCATTTAAATGGTTGGCAAACAACCCAAATACAATTTTGAGCGACTTTACCAAGTATATGTGCTAAAGACCTCAAAGTACAGGGATGCCTGATATCTGTTTAACACACTTTAAGTCGCCAATAAATATTGCCTGAAATATCAGTACTCTTAAATCACAAGCCTTGCTACACTGTAAACACTATCTCTAGAATTTACCCTTTCTCCATTTATACCATTAAAATCATTGCTATTAATCCAAGTAAATTTATCGTAGTTAATCTTAATCTTAATATTACATTTTTTTCCCATTAAAGAAATTCGTCCTCGAATTTTAGAACCGTCACAATGTCCAAGCATGCGCTTCCGCTACGTAACTCTGATAGCAACCAACATAATACCAGTTCACTGCCTAAACTCTGCACCAAAATTTGTCCCGTAAATATCCAACATTACAATTCCCGTTCAAGTCGTATCACTAAACTTAGTTCTACGGGACAATCACTTATATTTTAACATTTGTATAACTTCATGGTCTAATGGCAATGAAGTTTGAGAGTCAGTTCTCTTTCCAACTTTTTTACAGTAAAAGAATAAAACTTATAGGTATCTAATCCATACTTAACCTCGCGGAATACAAGCCTAAGCTTTGACTTCCATCCATAGTGCATTATTGTAGAATCAAGACTTCCTAAGTAAAACACTCATTACCTTCTTTTTTCTTTTGATACCAAAATACACTTAAGCACAAAACTAATCTTTATCAATAGAACCCTAGTAGAACAGCTAAATTTAGAGTTTACGGGGGGGGGGGGGGGGACTATGATTGATACCTAAGATCTTCATTTTCTATCCTAGCACTGCCCAAACAGAATTCTTACAACACCAAACTTCTAACATCAACTAATTTCTAGGAACAATTATGTCACTGAACTTTAAAAATCCAAAACCTCAAGGTACGCTGATACCTTAATGTACCTGTGGCGTACCGCCTCAAAAAAAATCCCAAAAAATGGAATTTTTATGGATTCACCATCTTATTTAATTGAAAAAAACTAAAAATAAGAAAAACCCTAAGAAATGACTCTAAAGTGTCCAAAAGGATGGATGATGTATTGAAACAGGAAGATGAGTTTAGGAACTAAGTTACGCAACAGGAATGTGTTAGGCACCAATTGCACCATTTCGGTCTCTACTTCATTTTTATTGATTATTGGCCTTAAAAAACATGTAACATGGAAAACATGATAAAACACACCCTAAGTTAATTTTAATGTTTTTGGCTTGAACTCGACATCAGGGGTCAAATAGCCTATGTATTCGATTTGACAAATGGGAATCAAAACCGTAGTTCGATTCTAGTCCTACGGGAAGTAATTTACATTTCGAATCTAGACTTTAGACAAAGAAATGTAAAAGACTATTTTTGTTGTTTTTTAAATGAAAAGTGATCACAGGAAGGGGATACAATTTATATGATTTTCTAAACTAGAATAATAATTAAAGATTATCTCTCGAAGTAGTCTGTCTTGACTGACACAAGGATGTTCTCCTTATGATCCAAGATGCAAGGATTACAAAAGGCTTTTGAATGTGAGTTTGAATGGTTTGGATTCTCGAGAGAGCAAGAATATCACTTCACGGAGAAATGATACAAAAGCTCGAAAGAGAATAAGCTTCTAGAACCTTTGAAATGAAGGCTAATGGCCCTATTTATAGTGCTCAGGATCGCAGAATCTGGCAAGATTGGCAATGCCAATTAGCAATAAAGATAAGTCAAAATAAATGATAAAATCGTAGTTTGACAAAAGTCAACTAACAGACCAATTAGTTGAAAATTGGCCAGTTCATTGAAAAATTAAAAAAATATTTTTTGAACTTTGAGCCATTATCTGACCCTATCTTCAGTAATTATCTCTACTATCGTAAATAGGATGTACCTGATTTGGGATAATTCACTTTCTAAACATAAAACAGATTGATTTTATCTTTGCATAAGGGATGATTCACATATCATTTTCCCAAATTATCTAGACCAACTAAATCAATTATTTTGACTAAGTCTAGACACTAGATTGGACTTAACACAATTGGACTGGACCAATGCAGTTGGACTGGACTGATGGACTAGTCATGCAACTGTGCTAGACTGGACTGGACTGGACATGTAATTGGACTGGACTGAATTAATTAACTAAATCACATTTCTAAGCCTAATAATGCACTATAATTAACAATAAATTTCATTATTTATTTAATTAATAACACCAACAAAAATGGAGTGTTTACGGACCCCCTCAGTGATGGAGCTCGCTTGCGACGAAACATTACTAAAAAAAGAACAACACATTTTCGTAGCAAAAACACTGAAAAAACCATGTGACTCAAAGACTCACACAAATGTGAGGTTGGACCTTTACAGGCTTCCAACGTGTCCTCGAAAAGGAACCAGACCAAACATTGTTTGTAAAGGGTAAGAATATCGCTCGAAGCTGGAGCCAACAGTAACAACTATTGTTCGTTCATGACCCTGAAAAGTCACTAGCCGGAGCCAACAACGCGTCTCTAAATGGCTAGTTGTTTGAGCATAAGGTAAATATCATGTCTAGAAGCCAGAGCCAACAACGCGTCACTAAGTTGTTGGTCGTCTAGGTAAATGGGAATACCAAGTTTGAAAGCCGGAGTCAACAACGCGTTACTAAGTAGTTGGTCGTCTAAGTTGAATGAGAACATCATGTCTAGAAGCCGGAGCCCACAACGTGTCACCAAGCGGTTGGTCGTCCAGGGGAAAAGATATCATGTCTAGAAGCCAGAGCCATAATGCGTCACTAAGCGGTTCGTCATCTAGATACAAGAAGAGAGGTAATCCTAAGAGCCATAGCTAACAACACGTCACTAGGCAGTTGGTTTCTTGGATATAAGGAAAGAGATAATCCTAAGAGCAACAGTCAACAACGCATCACTGGGCGGTTGGTCGTTTAGGAAAACTGATATGTCCAAGACCCGAATCCAACAATGCGTCACTAAATGGTTGGTCGTTGGGACATATAAAAATCTTAGGAATATCACTCAAAGCTGGAGCCAACAATACCAGAAAGGCAGTTGGTCATTGAGTGCCAAACATATCAATTTCACTGATATGTAAAAAATGTTGCTTCTAGCAACATGCGCGGGACCTTGTACTAACCTTACACCATACAACATCACTGAACTGAGCAACAGATTCAAGTAATCAGATCGTACAAAAATTTGAAGGCAGGGTAGAGAACATCCACAGGTAAGCATGCGAGCAAACAAATGCTGGATAAAAAAGCCCTTGGAAGAATGAACATGTATAGGGCAGAATGCACAAGTAGGCAAACACAAACAACTATATTGATGATGCAAACATAGTAAGCATATAGGCTTACAAGCATGTATTTTTTTTAAAAAAAATTTGTGGGTTCGAAAACTGGCCGGTTGATCAATACCTAGGAAACTTTTGGAAATTTAAAATTTATGGTCGAAAACCGGCTGATTAGTCAGCGGATTTTGAGAATTCTTGAAATTTGGACACGAAAATCGGCCAGTTAGTCAGCCGCTTTGGGAATTTTGAAAACCGAAGAGTTGAAAACTGACTGGTTAATCGCATTGACCAACTTAAACGACAAAATCGGGCGGTTTGGCCGCTCATTTTGTGCCCAAATTTAGGATTTTTGGGAAACACTTTTAACCCAATCCAAGCTTAATATCTCTAAGACTTCTAGAACATATGATCTTACCGTAATCACACCCCTAGCCTATAAACTCAACCAATCTCTCTCTGATTTTTCTCAATTTTGCTCAAACATGGAAGACTACATTCGAGCGTGAAAGGGCCATGAATGAGGACCTCAAATCGGGAAGATTACTCGATTCCGACCGAAGAATCGATCGAACAATTGTTCCTTGCTGATCCTGGAGCAATAAACCCACCTAAGCAATCGATTTTCCGTGGAGGAGGTGAGTTTTGCTCAAGTTTTTCCTACTCACACACATTATTTCACCTTGCTTCACACATACTCCATGCCCATGTAAAGTAGAACCCACATATAAGGTTTTTCATGCAATTCACACATGAACCCAACGGTTCTCTAAATTTTCTTCCTCGTTTTGCAATTTGCAGCCCCTCCTTACGAATATGTGTTGTAGGGGCTCCCCTAATCTTGTTAGAGAATGGTGGGTGAAAATCCCCGAACCCATCAAGGCCAGAGTAGCCACTACGGGTTTTTGTCCTTTTTTTGAACCGGTTGCATCCCTTAACCTGGAGCAAAAGACACCTTCCGTGTCTAGTTGAGTATTGGTAGGATTCCACCAACACCTTTCGCATGCCATTCGGGAAGGCTACAGTCACCCATTTCGACTTTACGAACATTGTAAGTGTTCATTCTCGAGTGAGGCCTATACCCTGGGCCCATGATCTGGACAAAGACCAAGACCTCATGGTTCGGTTGCTTGGTTATGAACCATCCTACAAAAAGGTCGGTTCAATCTTATTGGATACCATCCATGCTCATTACAAAAACATGAGTTTGGAAGGGTTGGAGCTTGCAGTGGTTGACCAATTTGTCCAGGGACCTTTGTTGTATGCTCTGGGGAGACCTTTTTTAGCAATGTAGACGACTTTGTTCAGCTTTGGTGCCTACGGGCTTTGGAGACTATAGAGGAGGTCAGGGAGTACGACTGGGGTACTCCCGGGGTACTCCCGCTCTTACATATCTGTTTTGGTGTATGGGTGCAGTATCCCAGAGGCAGTCCCTCAGCTTCATCGGATATTATGATGTTTGGGAGGTATGGCATGCTCTCTGGTTAATTTTTAATTATTACATGCATGTTCTAGACATATTTCTCACATATGGTGTGTGTTCATAGATTTGGGCTTCAAGGTCCTTGGTTCTCGTGCTTCTCGCCTGGGGGAGACGTACACTAGCGAGACTACACCAGCGAGGTACCCTGGAATTTCAAGGATGAAAATGCTGGGGTCTCAGAGTTTATGCACTGGGACAACTTCAGTGGGCTGAAATAACGCCTGGTAAGCAGTTGTCTAAATTTTGCAAATTTTCCTTTGGCATGCTTATTGAATTCTTACCCCTTTCTCTCTTTTGTTTTAGGCTTCCTTGTCTTGGTGGTGGGTGAAAGTGGAGGATTATCCTAAGGAGCTGGCCTACACATAGTGCCAAATATTGTTAGTGGGACCCTCACAAGAGGTGTTCTACCTAGGAGAAAGGGTGCTTCTCCAGCACCATCGGATGTCGATGTTGGGATTCTGACTGGCCTTCCCAAGGAGATGTATGACACGATAGAGCTAGATAGGGGCTTGAGATAGAGTCTCATGAGGAGGATCGATGTGTCTTCCTTTCGATGGCCGAATGACCCTCGCACTTACGAGGTATTCATGAATGAAGATTTGGCTTTTCTGACCTTGGAGTGGTTGAAGAAGATACAGAAAGAGAGGGTTGCCTAAGAAAATAAGGAAAAGGGCAAGAAAGAGGCTAATGTGACTGAGGTTATCCCATTCCCTCCATGGACAATGTCGGTCTTCTTGAGGGGGGGAGACCGAGGAGCATGAGCCGATCCTCTAGCCCGAGAAGGACTCCGAGGTGTATGGGCTCAAGGAGTTGGCTAGGATCCACACGGTAATCTCTAGACTAGAATTAATTATTTTCATCATTATCTATTCATGCTGGATCTTAATTATGTGTTTTTTTCTCGATGTAGGTCCCATGTTCAATGCTCAGAGATGCTTACCAGATGATCCATAGCCCCAAGGGCATGGTGTTAGGTTATAGGGACTTGCTACCTGTGTATGGACCCTCACAGAAGGCTATGGAGACGCCTACTCCTACTCCCTAAGTGCCACCTTTGGGAGGTGGATCGAGTGGCCGAACCAGCTCTATGGAGCCCCCGACCCCTGCTACTACTCTACTAGGGCAACTCATGTTGTGCCCAATGGGAAACGTGTAAAGACTAGGGCAAAAATTTGGACATGGGAAAAGAGGACTAAACCGGAGTCGGCCTTATCATAAGGGGAAGAAGTGGCCACCGGGAGCAAGAAGAAAGGTCCAACCCATCCATCGCAGCAAAGGCAAAAATCATCTTAGATTGCCGAGGAAGAAGAATATGCAAGGGGTGACGAGGAAGAAATAGAGACTGAGGAAGCCAGAGAGGAGGCTATTGAGGAGAGTGAGGAGGTCGAGGAGGAAGCGTCAGAAGGTTCGGAGTCCAGCAGCAAGAAGGAGTCCATCCCCTGAAGATTCCCCAAGAAAGCTGTGAAGATGTTGCTGCTTAGGCTTAGGTCTAGAGTCGGCCTAGAAGTTAGAGTCCTTTAGGGACTTTCCTTTCAAACCACTGTATATAACTAGACCATTATTTTTTGTCTTTTGATTTAGAAACTACGTAGTTAATCCCGACTGGGATGTGTATTCTACTTATATGCTCACACATGCACATAAAAGAAAGGAAAACATGCTTATAATGATTTGAAAATTGGACATTGAACTAAAAGATTGACAGGTGCAGGGTTTGGACTAAACCTAGGCAAACCTTGCAAATTTTCAAAAAAGTGACTAACCGACAGGTTAGTCAATGACCAAAAGGATTTTTCTTTGAGAACGGGCCGATTGGTCAGAACCCAATTATAATTTTAAGGCAAAACCAAATGGTTGGTCAGAGACAAAATTGACTTTTCAAGTAAAATCAACCAATTGGTCAGAAGAAAATTTGATTTTCTTGGGAAAACCGGACGGTTGGTCAGAAGGATGAACCATCAAATATTCAAATCAAACGGGAAAACAGGCCGATTATTTTGAAAACCGTCTAGTTTTTCTGACAAATGTTTTTGATTATTTTTAAATTTTCGACTCCTAACCCTATACAAATTAGGCCTATCTCACTATATATTCAGAACTCATCCATTTAGAATGATATTCAACCCTTATTATCTCCCAAGAACTTCCCATGGCTTTTGAAGATGATCCCACAATCTTCAAGCTCCAACTCCGGGCCTTCGCAAATTCCTTCAATAAGAAGGAGTTAATTCATCTAGATAGGTGAATCAATCTAAAATCCGTCATGAGCTTAAGGAGTGTAATAGTTCATGAAGACATTCTTCGTGTAGCATGCAAATTTTGGGATGTGGAATATCATGTCTTTCGTTTCAGTTTAAACAAACTCTACCATACTTTTGAGGAACTCTTTACTCTGGTTGGCATTTCGGTCAATCTGCCGATTGCTATTCCAATCATCCAAGTCAGTTATGCCAAGGCCCTCAAGACCTTGCTAAATATCAGAAAGTAGTGCCAGATATTTCATCGGAGGCAAAGGTATTCTGCTATCTCTAGTGAGATAATACTTTTCTCCTATGGTTGAGTAACTGCCCTAACAATATGCTTGGTGGCCAAATATCTTACTTTTTTTGGTCATGGGATTTTTGACATGAGACTAGTTAGCATATTGATTCAGGTGTCTACCAAAGGTATAATCGTAATCTCCTTAGTGGTAGCTGAAACTTCGCATGGTATTACTTATGTATATAAGGTTCCAAGTGTGCCTTTCGGGGGTAGCCCATTGCTGCTATTGTATATGTGGTTGTTGGATCACATGCGTCTGATAGTCAAACCTACTGCAGAAGGATTTAGCCAAACCTGGCTCTGGTTTCATGTTGATAAGAAAGTTCAGGCTTTAAACAGCCGACTGAGGGCAGTGCTGAATTGGAATTTCCCAAGTGCTTGTGAAATAAGGTCTCTCGAGTAAGCCAAGGAGGAAGCTCGTGTTGCTATCGGGTTAGGACCGGAGGTATCTGAGTCCGGCAAGGAGGAAGCTCGTGTTGCTATCGGGTTAGGACTGGAGGTATCTAAGTCCGACAAGTTTTCTTAGAGTATAGTGCAAAGTTTTCGTCGTCCTCAAGCTGAAGGCAAAATTCGACTTACTTCGATCAAGCGGTCTTGGATTGATTCTCAATTATTTGAAGAGAAATTTGATGTAGACGGGAATCTAATACAATCATTGCATATGAATGAGCCATGGCGACACCTTTCTTTGCTACCAAAGAAAAAGCCCCAGAAACTGTCCCCATCTATCAAAGCTACTCGGAACCGGGAATCTAGTGTGGATGATTATCTCGAGGGTCAGTTTAATCGCAAGGGTAATAAAGGTAAAGAAAAGTAGGTCAATGACCCGCTTTCCACGTAGAAGAATTAGAGGATGTGATCCCAGTGTCTCAAAGATTAACTTACAAGAAAGGTATGGAAACATGGAAGTCAGTCACAAATGATACAGACAGTTCGGCTTCAAAGAAGATGAAACAGATGCTGATAGATATCCCGTAGGTTGCTGATAAGACCTAAAATTTTATTTTCGCCCTAACTTTTGCCTAGGCCGCCATTTGCAGGGTTTTAGTCCTAGAAGGCATTTTTTTTAGTATCTTTCTTAATTTCTATTTTTTCCTTGCTCTAACTTTTTCCTAGGCCGTCCTTTACATGTGTTTTTCATCCTAGCGGGCATTTTTTTTTATTTTTCTCAGGAATATGTCAGTATCATAGCCAGCGGAATAAAAGACTCATCTTGACCGCACCCAAGGTAACTTTACGGGCTGCCTACGTACCTCCATCTATATGTCACATCAATTTATGTGTGTTGAAAAATGTTCTTAGGGAATATCTGGTCATTCGTAGTTCAATTACAAATCTTGCTCAAACATAATATTTCTTTAGCCAATCTAGATTGACTAATTCTGACAACTCGATTCCATCTAAGTCGACTAATAGCGTTGTACCCTCAGTCATGATTTGTTTGATCATAATAGGGACCTGACAAGTTAGGTTCGAACTTTCCTCGCGGCTTCCAAATTTGTCCAATGTTCTCCTTTAACACCAAGTCTCATTCTTTTAGACCACAACCTTTCACTCGCTTATTAAAGGCTTGGGCTATCCACTTTTGGTAACCCTAGATGTGTTATAATGCTTTCAATTTGGTGTCTAACCCAATCTTCCTTGGCTAATTTATTCTCCAATAGTATGCTTAGAGAATCTACTTCAGATTCCACCAAGAGTACTACTGCCTCCATGCTGTAGACTAGTGGATATGGGGTAGCTTTGGTTAATGTTCTCGTTGATTTCTTCTAGCCCCAGAGGGCGTACGGGAGCTTATCTGGCCAACTCTTAGAGGAATCCATCGTTTTACTTAGCATGCTCTTGATGTTCTTGTTGGTGGCCTCGACAAACCCATTGGTATGTGGTCGGTATAGTGATGATCGGTGTCAGATGATATCATACTCCTCGGCTAGGTCTGTGACTTTTCCTTCAAAATGTAACATGTTATCTGAGATCAACTCCCGAGGGACTTCATATCGGCACATGATGTTCGTTCAGATAAACTGAGCCATTTTTCTGGCATTGAGTACAACATTTGAATCAACCTCTATCCACTTCACGAAGTAATCTATTGCCACCAATATGAATTCATGTCCGTTAAAGGATTTAGGACTAATCTTCTCTATCACATTTACTCCCCAAACTGAAAACAACCAGGGAGAGGCCATCAACTCTCAGGTAAGAAGATGTTGTAAGTTGGCATACACCTGACATTTGTGACACCTCTTCACGTACTTAACACAGTCTTGTTCCATAGTACTCCAATAATGTTCCCGTTAGAGGATTTTTTTTTTCCTAGCATTCGTCTATTCATGTGCGGTCCACACTCTCCTGCATGTATATCTCCATGATATGATCTCTCTCTCTCTCTCGGTTACACGCAACATGTCTCGTACATTATAATGTCTCTTATATAATCTTTGGTCAAATATATCTGCCAAATATATCTGCCAGATCACGCCCGAGCTTTTTCCCGCCCGCCCAAGCATATACTCGGCCACCCGCATACCAGATCGACACCTCACTCGACCTGCCCGGCCGAGTCACCGTAACCCTCCTCGGCGACGGATGTACTAAGGGAAATCCCACAGGCCGATAATCCATGTAGATTTCGAACAGATACCGCTGCAAGAACATCCAGTCTATATACGTCGCCACCTGATAGCGTCTGTATGACCTCTGCACGTCATTGGAAAACTGGTCCAGACGCGAGTACAAGGTGCCTGAGTAAATAGGGGCCAGCCGACCCGACCACCGCCAGCCATCCTAACAGCCAACTTGAACACCCTCGGGGAAATGCCATCCTCCGGCGTACCCTCAAATACAAACCTACAGTACAAGAGCATGCAACATCTATTATGACCACCCCACCCTGTTCAGAACGTAAAGTGCGATGCATGACAGTATGACTACGTTAGCTTTTCGAAGCATGAATTGTTTTTCCTAAGTATAGGATCCGACATTCTATGCATACAAAAGCAATTGAACTATAGCATACCGAAGTACTGAAGGGAAAACAATAGAACGCGTACCTGGACAAGAACATGGCAAGGAATCCCGCCAGCTCGTATCTGTCGTCCTTATAGCAAGGACCCATGCGAAAGTTGCTCGCCGACACCGACTTCTGCCCGGGTAGCGCGGTTGCCGTACCATAGAAGTGTTTGATCCACCCGATGTACGTACCCTTTTCGATGGCTCCTTATCACCGAGGCAAACCCTTGCAGTTCCTTCACCGTCAACCGTTCCGCCGCCGTCAACTTCAGTTCACAAGCATTCTCCGTCCTGTGCATCGGCAACCCCGTCAGCATCATCACGTCGAGAAGCGTCGGCCCAATCTCCCCAAATGCCGTAATGAACGTATGCGTCTGTGCACTCCATCTAGAAAGCAACAACGTCAAGCCTTTAACATCCCTCACCGGATCAATCACCTTGAACGTCGCCTCTATCACAGCCACCAATCCTAATGCCTCCAACCTCTCTACCCAAGCCGAATGCTCCAACATGTACGTGCACCAAAATTTCCACCCCACCGGCATGGTGTTGTGGCCCTTGAACATCACCGGTGACCACGGTATATATAGTCGTTCCGCCAACAAACCCGGCACATACCTCGGCGACATCACCGGGGTAACCTCCCCACTTGGCGTACGAACATACGGCGAAGCAACCATCGGACTCTCCGCCATCGACGTCACACCCCAAGGACCTAAAAACACGTCCGCAACCACTCGCTGGCTTAGCTCTCCCCAAAGTTCCTTGGGTAGGCATCCAGGCACCGCCCCCCTCGCTGTCAAAAATATATTACTTTGGCTTGGCGTTGGATCAAAGCTCCTCGCCCTACCATTGAAGCTCAACGGCACCCCCGCTACCTCGACCGGCGCAGCCTCGTCATCTCAAAACATGTCGCCTGACACCGACGTTGATCACCCGCTCGCTTCACAGCGACATCGCGCACTTTGCTTCTTCCTTGTCTTTTTTGGTACTCCGCCATCATTCCCATCACCTAGCAGAATGGAGTCGCGCACCCCCACCCCCACCCGAACCTCGGCCTCGGCCCCACGTACGTAACTTTGACACCTTATTCGTCACATGGGTACGATTCACCTCGACACGCTCGTCATAACGCAACTTTAAGATTTGTCTTTGCCCAACAAAACACCTACCTTCGGCGCGTCCAAAGTTCACCAAAAGGGGGAGTGGCCTTGGCCTCCCTTCATGGGAGTTGGCCATTGGCCTTGCCCACCCCCTAGGGTCGGCCTCGGCCTCCCCAAGGGTGGTGGCCTTGGCCTTCCCCTAATTTTTGGCCTATGGCCTCCCCCCCCCCCCCCACTTGTTTTCTCGAGCCTTTGTAACTCCGCGATGTTTACGGACGTTCGTAGATCAACCTTGCGAGGTCCGTCGTACATCAACCTCACGACGTCCGTCACCCGTGACCGCGCACCGCTCCCGCGGTGCCCATCGCCCAAAGTCACGCGCTACCGCCGAATGACCCGTCACCGACAACCACATACCATAACTCCCAACTTTGTCATTACTACATGTTGCATTCATTATTTTGTTAGAAAAAGCACACTCAACTCATGACCCGTCTCTGGGACACCCGCGCGCCATCTTCGCGAAGTTCGTCGCCGCGCCCGTGCGCCATTCTCATCATATGTGCCCTCGGCACCAAGTATTGCTCCGTGACGTTCGTCGCCGCGCCTGTGCGCCATTCTCATCATATTTACCCCCGGCACCAAGTATTGCTCCGCGACGTTCGTCGTCGTGCCACTTTCATAACATGTTCCTCGGCACCAGGTATTGTCTCGTGCTGTAGGCACCTCGCTCATGTAGTCTCTTCTTTCCTCTCTTCTTCTTTCTTCTTCTCCTTTCCTTTCTTCTTCTATTTTTCCCCTCTCATCCCTCCCTTCCTCTCCCCTCCCCCTTCCCCCCTTCCCTTTTCCTCCTGCACCGCACCCACCCTCGGCCTCGGCCTAGCCACCTCCCTCACTCCCTCAACCTCTTTCATCCCCTCAACTCCCCCACCCCCACGCCCAACACTCCCTTTCCCCAACCGACCGACAGCCTCGGCCTCGTCAGGATGCCCGCCATCAACCCTCGTCCCCCTCGCATATCCCTTCCCCCATCTCCAAGCCCCCCTCCCATGCCTCCTCTCCCACGCCAGTCAACCTCGGCCCGGCGGCGTGCCTCGGCCGCCGTCGCGGTTAGCCCATGGCCACCCCTTCCCCCACTTGCTCCTCCTCTCTTACCTTGTTGCATCCTTTTTGCTTCTTGTGATGTCCTCAATCTCATGGGTGAAGCTCCAACCTTCTTCTTCTTCCTCTTCTCTCCTCTCTTTCCTTCCTATCTTCTCTCTTTTTTGGCTAAGTCTTTCTCTCTCTCTCTCTCTCTCTCTCTCTCTCTCTCTCCCAAGTCTTGAAGTCTTTTAAGACTTCACCTAACTTTCCCCCCAAAACTTTCTAAAACCATTCAAATCTTAAAGTTTCCCCCCAAAACTCCCCAACAACTCTTTTAGCGTTCCATGACTTAGCGCTAACTCCTTTCTTGTGCGCTTTCATTTTTCAAAACAATACTATTATTTTCACGTTCATAATTATAAGCCGCTATCAAAATTTTTGCGCAAACCCATTTCCGAATAAATTCTTCTTTCGCGCTATTTCTTTTTTTCACGCTAACGTTAACTTAAACGCATATTCCGTCTTCTTTTCGTCGCTCTACTTTTCTTCTCAGTTTTGCTGTTACGCTGTGCACGCTACCCCTTTATTTTCGCAAAAAAAAATCCAAAATCGCAAATTTCAAATTTCAAAGAATCCTCCGCTCCCTCATGTCTTTCATTACTAACGCGCCCGTTGCTCAAGATTTGACCCCAGCACTTTTTTTTCAAAGACCGATGCTCATGCGTGCGGCGCCCGCTCGTGTCGCCCCTACGCGCACACCACGCGCACACCACGCACAGGAGGCTTATGTTCCCAACCTATTCTGGTCGTACCCAAGGGCCCACTAGGGGTCCCGCTTCACGCGAACACGTCGATAGATACAACAGGCATTTTTCCAACGCATCGAACCGGTCAGCGCGCGCATGCTCAAGTCACGTGCATTTTTTCGCTCCGCGCGACTTAGGCGCCGATTATTTTGCGTCAACGTGACTTACGTTAGCACGTTCGTCACACCGAAACCACCCGAGCACCTTTTCATCAAAAATGTCGACCGACGGCGCAACCGGAGCAACTGGGTCAAGGGACAAAGGCCTTGGCCAACCCCATGGGGTCGGCCTTGGCCAACCCCATGGGGTCGGCCTCGGCCTCCCATGGGGGGTTGTCCTTGGCCTTCCCCCTCCCCCCCCGCCCCCCGGTTCTTCACTTTTTGCGCAAAGTCCTTTTTGCACTTTTTTCACTTCGTACATGACTCTGGCACCTTGTTCATCATATGGGTACAATTCTTGGCAGCACGCTCGTCGCAACGCAACTTCTGGATTCGTCATTGCTCATCAAAACACCTACCGACAGCGCACCCGAAGTTTGCCAAAAGGGGAAGTGGCCTTGGGCTCCAAAAATAGGAGTTGGCCATTTGGCCTTGGCCAGCCCTAGGGGGTCGGCCTCAGCCTTCCCCATGCCTAAGGGGTCGACCTCGGCCTCCAGGAGGGGTTGGCCTCGGCCATTTTCCCCTCGGTGGTTCACCCCTTCGCGCAACCCCTTTTTTGCACTTTTCTTCACTTCGTACACTTCGTACGTAACTTTGACACCTTATTCGTCACACGGGTACGATTCACCTTGACACGCTCGTCATAACGCAACTTTAAGATTTGTCTTTGCCCAATAAAACACCTACCGTCGGCGCGTCCAAAGTTCACCAAAAGGGGGAGTGGCCTTGGCCTCCCTTCATGGGAGTTGGCCATTGGCCTTGCCCACCCCCTAGGGTCGGCCTCGGCCTCCCCAAGGGTGGTGGCCTTGGCCTTCCCCCAATGTTTGGCCTATGGCCTCCCCCCCGCGCGCACTTGTTTTCTCGAGCCTTTGCAACTCCGCGATGTTTACGGACGTTCGTACATCAACCTTGCGAGGTCCGTCGTACATCAACCTCACGACGTCCGTCACCCGTGACCGCGCACCGCTCCCGCGGTGCCCATCGCCAGAAGTCACGCGCTACCGCCGAATGACCCGTCACCGACAACCACATACCATAACTCCCAACTTTGTCATTACTACATGTTGCATTCATTATTTTGTTAGAAAAAGCACACTCAACTCATGACCCGTCTCTGGGACACCCGACGTGCGCCCGCGCGCCATCTTCGTGAAGTTCGTCGCCGCGCCCGTGCGCCATTCTCATCATATGTGCCCTCGGCACCAAGTATTGCTCCGTGACGTTCGTCGCCGCGCCTGTGTGCCATTCTCATCATATTTACCCCCGGCACCAAGTATTGCTCCGCGACGTTCGTCGTCGTGCCACTTTCATAACATGTTCCTCGGCACCAGGTATTGTCTCGTGCTGTAGGCACCTCGCTCATGCACCACAATCATGTTACATGCTTATGGGATAGGCTCACAACCTTAAAGCTATCGCCGTCACAATCACGGGGGGCTCCGGCCCTCACACCGGGATGGGCTCACAACCTTAAAGCCATCGCCGTCTCAATCACAGGGGGCTCCGGCCCTCGCACCGGGATGGGCTCACAACCTTAAAGCCATCGCCATCTCAATCTCGGGGGGCTTCGGTCCTCGCACCGGGATGGGCTCACAACCTTAAAGCCATCGCCATCTCAATCTCGGGGGGCTTCGGTCCTCGCACCGGGATGGGCTCACAACCTTAAAGCCATCGCCATCATAATCACGGGGGGGCTCCGGCCCTCGCAGTGGGATGGACTCACAACCTTATAGTCATCGTTGCCACGGGATGGGCTCACAACCTTAAATCCATCACCGGCACAATCACGGGGGGCTCCGGCAAGAGGACCCCTCGCAGCGTGATGGACTCACAACCTTATAGTCATCGCCGCCACGGGATGAGCTCACAACCTTAAAGCCATTGCCGTCACAATCACGGGGGGCTCCGGCACGAGGACCCCTCACAGCGGACTCTGAGCACTGAGCTGCGAGCATGTCCACTCATGTTACTGTTGATCGTCGACACCAACATAACAATGACCCACGGGTCACTCCGGGACGAGAGCATGTCCTTGGAGGGCATCACGCCTAGTCCGCCTGGCAGTTGGCTATAGGGGCAACCCTCACCACTGTCAGGTTATCTATGCGTCTCTTGATGCATCTTGTGGGATTTAGTAAGGGCTTGGATCGGTGGCTGGAGCAACGGGCTTACTCTGATCATGTTGTCATGGTGTGGTCAGTCTTCTCAGACAGGTAGAGCGACGTTGTGCGAGGCTGGCAACGCAAATTTGGGAATCGGCAGTCCAACGGAGAACTGGTATTTTGGGACCCCCTAGTGACGTGTCACTCCCAGGGGACGACATGTGGCACTTTATGACATAAGCACACTGTTTCCTATAAATAGTGAACTTTATGACTCAAAAGAGGACTTTTGGCTCATTCTCACAAAATCACTTTCTCACTCTAGAATTTGGGAGCTCTTGGATTCTAGAGAGAGAAACACAAATCAGACATAACTTTGGATCGTGACTTTGGATCGTGAATTTGGACCGTAACACTGGACCTCAACTCGGACCTTTGACTTGGACTGTCGACTGCCGGCCCTGTTCATCTCAGCCTCGTCTCCGCAACACTGCCACTCCTCACGGCCTGTCTGAAAAGCCTTGCTCTCAGCCCTTACTCTGTCCTTGTTGTCTCTCACTTTGCATACTTGGAAGCTGAGTCGGACTGTAGCCTTTGTGGCACCTCCACGTAGGTACGAACCCAATTTCCTTGGCATCAACAATCATTATATCGATAATGTAATTATACGGATAACCTCAATGTAATAAACAACCCCAATATATGTCAGAGCTTCGGCAATAACTCAAAAATTCTCAAAATAATAAATGTTCTTAGATGAAAAGGTTAGATTTAAGTACTCGAGAAAGTGAAGTAAACAGCGTAACGTTTTTCCCTGCAGGGGCTTAACTAAACAAAACAATAAAAATATGCCAACTTCTTATCCATCCTCATCCCCAAGTAATTTACTAATGATTTTTACCTACAGAAGGAAACAAATAAGGGTGAGCTTTTGAGAGCTCAGTAAGGTCGCTCAAGATTCAAACGGAGTGATTACAAATGATTTACAAATTTGTTATGATAGCAATATTGGAAAGAGATTAAACTCAATCCCCTCGATTAGTTATTAATACGAACACTTTCAGATACACTGTAAAACAATTCAGATGATATTGAACATGAGTAATTGTAAAGCCACACAGACAATGCAGGGTAACACTTAGCAAAGCCACAAAAGCGATGCTCAATAATACTTGGCAAAGCCATATAGATTGTAATACCCCAAACCTAGGGTTGATTTTTATGGTAAACTGTAGATGATTATTTGTAATATAACAACAATTGTTGTAAGTAATAAGAATTGAGACCTCTAGTGACGACTTTGCGATCGGTATGAATGAATTTTTTAGCGACCATTCTCACCATTTACACGATTTAAGAGGATAAAGGGGCGACAAAGTTAAATGTTAAGATGTTCTAGCATGGTAGAGCTTGTGATTAAAGAGTATTGATACTTGAGGTAATCTTGAAGAGTGGGTTAAAGTGTGTTAAGAGCCAATCTATCAGTGTTGTGCTTCTAGGCCTTTAGCGGGCATACTTTGTAAAGATGTTTGAGATTGTATTTGAGTGGTTTGTCAAAGGTCTAAATGTATCTAGGTCTATGAATGTTTATGCTGGAAATCAGACATGATTAAGAGTATAATATTTCGAGGACAACCATTTTTGGCACAGAAATTTCGAGGACAAATTTTTTTTAAGTGGGGGAGAGCAATACCCCGAAAATCTCGATATATTTTTATGGGCTAATTTAACTTTTTAACGATGAATTATTACTATTCTAATTATTATTTCTCCTAACATCAATATACTTTTTAGCGACGAATATGGGGAACTCTATAAATATGATCTTTAGCGATAGTTTAATAATCATAAGAAATAATTTAACGGTAGCAGATATTATTGATATAGATTGAGGTATTAGTGACAATTAGCATTAACAATATTTTTAGAAATCCTTAGCGACATTTTTTTAGTTGGCGACGATACTTCTAGCTAATATTAGAATTCCAATTAGCGACTTGTAGCGACAATAATTTCACTCAACATCAATGTTTTTTACTAATATTTTTAGAAATCCTTAACAACTTCTAGCGGCGAAATTTTTAGCATCGTTATACTTTTAGCGATGATTAGTGTAGTTAATATATTTGGACTATTTCTTCGATATAATAAGTTGGGCTAGAGTTTTAGAGACAAAAAGGGGTTTGTAAGTTTTCTTTGCAATTCTAACTAGGGTTTTCACCCCCCCCCCCCATATATATATATATATATATATATATATATATATATATATATATATATATATATATATATATATATATATATATATATATATATATGTAATAAGGTAATGGAATATGTGTCTATGTAATGTTTTAATCTTTCATTTGTATGATCTATTGTTTCTAAGGCTGTATAGAATTTATGAAAAGTGTCAATCGGACGCTCGACCGAGGTAATGGAATGAAATGAAAGGTTAATTATAAGGTAAGCCAGCTGATATCTAATTCCTTTAAACTATCATGAATATTGGCCGTCTTAACAATATAATCTGGATTTATAATGTCAAGCTTACAATATATTTGGTTTAAGTCCCACCGTTTGATAGGATCTTCTCCTAGAAATAGTGCAAACATTGAAAACAGTAGATCTGTATATATATATATATATATATATATATATATAGTAAGGAGCAGCACCCTTAGTCGTCAGACTCAACCTGTGGGAGAAATCAGGAGGTAGAAGAGAGCTCGAAAAAGGGATCCTCCGGCAAATTTTCCGGCAATCAATAGCAATTCGGTAAGCTTTCTCTTGGCTTTTTCTCTCTTAGATTTCAGAATTCAGTTAAATTTCGTTAGTGTATTGTATATATATGACCACGGATATATACACCGTTGGGTGCGAGAACCTGTGACGAAGGGGGGAAATCGCTGAGTGTTTTAATGGGTTTAGCATTATGCTGTGAGAGTGCCGGGTAGGGTGAGTGCATAGTGGTCATGGGGGTACAGGTTGGAGCCATGAACGACCATGGCTGTGTCGGGGTTATGACTTACGGCACCGTCAAGGATCACATGAAGGTAGAAGCAAACCCAGTAGCTGCCGCGGAGATAGAGAATAGGTTGGACGTGGTGTTGTGGCCTGTGTCATGGATCGTTAAGGGCTGCCATAGGGCAGTCGTAGTGTGACAGTGTTTGCGTGATGGTGAGTGTAAATGAGAGAAAAATGGATAGGGAAAGGCTGCCATGAGCAGCTGCAGGTGCCGTGTGTGTGTGTGTATGTATACTGGGTGCACCCGTTAGTGTGTGTCTGTGTGGGTACGTTCATGGTGCGAAGGGTGGTTAACGGCAAGTCACAGCCATGGTGGCTGTGACTACCCCTTGTGGGACGGGCAGTGGCGAAACCATGTGGTAACGAGGGGGAGCTAATGTACCCCCTAAACAAAAATAAATAAATTCTCTTCACCTGCTCTCTCTGCCCGACTCTCTCTCCAACCTCCATCGCCTCACTCTCTGCTCTCCTCTCTCAGACTTTCACCCAAACACCCACTCACCGATGGGAGACGGGCGGACAACGAGACAGCCATGGCTTCTCCCTCTGGCCTCAGCTCAGACTTTGTTTTTCTCGCCCTCGAATCAAGACAGCCAAGAGATGAGAGAGAAGACCAGCCTTCTTGTTCCATTTCTGACCAAAAACGGCAATGGCGAGGTGTGCGACAGGACGAGTGACCGGCAACGACGAGTCGACAACGACCGTCCGCTAACATCGCTCTGCCGGTGACGACGACTATAAACTTCACATCATTAGATTTTGGTAGGCATACTGATTATTGATATGCTGATTTTATGTTGTTTGATACTTTGATTGTTATAGATTTAGGGTTACACGTACCGTAATTACATGCACTTGTTCTGATTGATTATGATTTCTATCAGATGATAAAGCCCCATATGCAGTTAATTATCTCTTGTTAGTTGTGAGAGCCGATTTTGATTTAACGGCTTAAATCTATAACGAGTCATCTGCGTTTTGAATTTGAGATATGCATTTGCAGATTTGTTCCCTCCTAATTTATTTGCTTTCCTAATTGCTTACCTAATTTGCTTTCCAAATTCCTAACCTGTTGCATAAACAATTCCTAATTGCATAAATCTATTTTTTGTTGAGTTTTTCAAGATATTCATGCTTGATCTTGAGCTTGTTTTGTTTATTTAGTTTTCAAATTGGGAGGTTGTGTTGAGATTGGGAGGTTAAGTAAAAACACTTAGAAGGCAAGAATTCTCAGATTTAACTTGTGGTGTGAGCTTCTGCTTATGGTGTAATGTTAAGCTTTCTACGAGTTTCAAGAGGCGTTGTACTGATTTTGGTCATATATGATTAGGTTTATACCATTTCTAGTCTTATTTCAGGATGCAATAAAGGTTTATGCATCCTTCTGGTTAATTTATATAGAAAATTTTAGTGACTTTAGTGACTTCGTCTTATTTTGTATTCGTTTTTTTTTCTTTTTGTGTTCTAAAGAGTCTTTTGTGACTCTCATGAAATTTATTACTTTTAGATTTTTTAGTATGTATTTTTTGTGTATTATCGGAAAGTGCAATTATTTCACCTATAAAAAATTTTGGTGATTTCAATATATTTTTTGCACCCTCTGGTGTGAAATCCTGGTTCCGCCGTGGGGAAGGGTGAATGACTGCAGATTTTGAGAGGAAGGGATTAGAAGGAGTAAATGGTATAGGAGTGTTAGAAAATAAGATAGAAGAAGAATTAGAAAACCACTGCCATAAGGCAGTGGGTGTGAGTTGTGTTTGTGAGCATGAAGGTGTTTTGGGTTGTTGTGAGTTGACAAAAATGGTTGTTGCATATATTTAAGCTGTGAAATGCATGAGGTGGAGAGAGTGTACGCGTGTCTTCTGGGTGGTATGATGTGTGTCCAAGAGTCTTGTTTGTAATGGATTTATGGAGCTTTGGGAGAAGAAGTGAGGCTTGTATGAGTGGTATATAGAAGTGGGTATGAAAAATATATGAGGGTGTAATGTAAACTGGTGAAGTAGTTTCGGGTAAAGAGACATATGGGCTTGTATGAAGAAGAAGATAGTGTAAGAGAAAGCGAAAAAGCTGTGATTGAAATTAAACTTAAAAGTGTCGCTAATGGTAATCCCTTTTAGCAGTTTCTTTCCGAATTTTTAAGAAATATTGAAAAATTGATTTGGTCAAAACTCAAAAGAGTAACCTATATTATTTTTGCAAGATATACACACAGGAAACATTTTAGATATTTCTGAGGTCGGGAAGCATGCTAACTAAGTTTATCCGAATAGGAGATTTCAGAGTATTTTAAAATAGTAAACCAAGTTCTTAAATTATGATACTTTTATAATAGTCTTATATAGCTATGATAATGTAAATTCTAGAGTTTCAGAAGTTTGGAAAGTTGTTTGCTATTTTTAACGGTCTTAGCAGTGTAGCGCCCGAACGGATTTAGCGTAACCCGCTTCATTATTGATAGTTAATAAATTATTTCTAAGGACCTCTTCTGAACAGATTTAGACAAAGTGCAAAACTAAAAATTGCCTTCTTTTTTGCAAACCTTTGACGAGGAAGTTTCTCGGATTTTTCTGGGCATGGGAAGTGTCTCAAACAATTTTACATTTAAAAGATGTTTTTTTGAATTATTTAACATGGTAAACAAAATTATCTTTAGCCTAGAATTCTATAGTAATCTAAAATGATGGTTATGCTTGAGTATCTAAAATTTTGTGGCATTCCGGTGCCGTTCGTTATATTTTTGAGGCGTGAGCATTGACGCTCAATTGAATGAGCAGTTTAAGGTTCTGAACGAAAAATTTCCGGAACGACCGCCCTAGTTCAAAATACCCATCAGTGGTTTAAAAATAACTCTTTTAGGTTATATCTAAGTGGATAAGGTACTTTAGGCATTGGGGGCAAATAGGTAATTATACATAAGTTGGGGGACGGTTGGATAAAATTTTACTCATCTAAAAGAAACCTAATACTTAAACGTGCTCGAGTGTCAATGAATGACATCCCTATGGTTTACTATTTAGGTTTTGATGATCAAGACCTAGGGCCGGCATTTGAGCAGATACAAGAAACAAATTTTGAGCGATGTAAGTACCCTGCCATATTCCTCCTTATACCTTACTTGAAAACTTATATGTTGTATACATGTCCTCAGTAATAATGAAAGCTTTGAAATACTTTTATTGCACTATGTTCGTGGTAAATTGTTAATGAAAACTGAAATAAAACGCCATGGAATTGTTGTGTGAGTAACTGAATCATGATCGGTATATGTGGAATGAGATAATAGTTTGACTGTGTTATTGCGCCCCATATCCACGGGGGAAAGTGGATTCCGGGTCATGGTCAACGGGACCATACGTTGACGCACAATACTGTTGCACCGTGGTTCGCCCTTGCATCCACATTTTTGTTATCCCGGGTGGAGGAAGGATTTTGGGTCCTAGTCAGTGGGACCATACGCTGACCGCAGTATACTGTGTTACTGCGCCCCATATCCACGGGGGAAAGTAGATTCTGGGTCATGGTCAACGGGACCATACGTTGACGCACAGTACTGTTGCACCGTGGTTCGCCTTTGCGTCCACATTTTTGTTATCCCGGATGGAGGAGGGATTTTGGGTCCTTGTCAGTGGCACCATACGCTGACCGCAGTATACCATGTTATGTTTAACTGTGACAGTTCTTAATGAAGCTTTTGGTTGATTATGTTCTAATTCGAGAATCTTTTTACTGCAAGTACATCTATATATACGTAGATATGTTGAGTTAAAATTTATCTTGGTGATATTGAATTCCTTATTTTGAAAAAGGAAAACCATGGCATATTTGAAACCCTCAATTTTTTTTTTGGGATATGGCATGTGTATTTACTGGGCCCCCAGCTCACCCCTTTTTATAAATATTTTCAGGTGATCACCTAGATGAACTTCAGTACTATGAGGGTAATGAAACTGAAGTCGCAGGAGATGCTCGTTAGGAATTTGATTTAAGTTCTTGAGCAATTGTAGGACTGCCGATTTGTTTACCTGAATTGTTCGTAGGTTAGTCCCAGGAGTTTTCTTTTAAATAAATTATACCAGACTTTATGGAGGAGTTTAGTAGAGATAATTTTGGAAAGAGCTGTAAGGACATCTTTAGAAGTCATGTTATGGGGATTATTAATGTTTGACCCTAGAATTGTATACAGGTTTATATAAGGCCTGGCAGAACCTTAAATAGTTATTTGATGGGGTCTGCGGCCGGTCACGTGCCTAGCACACGGGCTTACCCGTGGGTTCGGGTCGTGACAGAAATGGTATCAGAGCATTACAGTCCTGTGATAGTTAGAGTTTAAGTAATGATTTCGATGGTTAGGTTATAGAACCCTAAGTGATAATCCAAATACTATTGGTGATGTTTCTTTAGGTTGGTATTGGTGATTGACTTATGTTTCGATGGTTATAGATACAATTAGAAGACTTACTTCATTTGAGTGAAGTTGGATTAGGATGATTTGGAGAAATGTGTTTTCAGTTGCCGAAGGGGGATTAGAGTGTAGAGACTTTGGGACTTTCGAAGGTTATATGTGATCTCTTGCGGTTCTACAAATGTTAGAGCAGTGACGACCTAGTAAGTTCGAGCTTAGCATTAAGGTTTGAATGGAAATTATTACGTTTAATATTTGTCGGTGATAAATTTTGGTACGAAAATTAGGCATTGCTCAGCTATTATGCTAGTTGTTATATATCTGAGTTACGTAGCAAGATCTATTGTCTAGAGGTTTTTAAGTGTAATGAAATTCGAGGTCGAATTTCTTTTAACGGTGAGAAGATGCAATATACTGGTCTCAAATTGGTCTTAGGGTTGAAATTGATGAATATAATTGACACTCTAGAAATTTGTTCATTTGGTGAGACTTTAGGATTTAGCGATGATTTAGTTATACAAGGGGATAAATGTGGAGATAGTAATTACAGTTTGGCAGAGCTTTTGATTTAAGAGTATTAATGTTAGAGGTATTTTTTTTTTCTTCTTTCGTTCATGGATTAAAGTGAGTTAAAAGTAAAGTGTTATGACGAGGGGATGAGGCCAAATATGATTAAGAGCAGCAATCTAATGAACACCGAATTTCGAGGACGAAATGTCTTTAAGGGGAAGGTAATGTAATACCCCAAACCTAGGGTTGATTTTTATGGTAAACTGTAGATGATTATTTGTTATATAGCAACAATTGTTGTAAGTAACAACAAGAATTGAGACCTTTAGTGACGACTTTGCGATTGGTATGAATGGAATTTTTAGCGACCATTCTCACCATTTACACGATTTAAGAGGATAAAGTGGAGACAAAGTCAAATGTTATGATGTTCTAGCATGGTAAAGCTTGTAATTAAAGAGTATTGATACTTGAGGTAATCTTTAAGAGTGGGTTAAAGTGTGTTAAGAGCTAATCTATCAGTGTTGCGCTTATATGCCTTTAGCGGACATACTTTGTAAAGATGTTTGAAATAGTATATGAGTGGTTTGTCAAAGGTGTAAATGTATCTAGGTCTATGATTGTTTATGTTGGAAATCAGACATGATTAAGAGTATAATATTTCGAGGACAACCATTTTTGGCACAGAAATTTCGGGGACAAAAATTTTATAAGTGGGGGAAAGTGTAATACCCCGAAAATCCCGATATATTTTTATGGGCTAATTTAACTTTTTAACGGTGCATTATTACTATTCTAATTATTATTTCTCTTAACATCAATATACTTTTTAGCGACTAATTTGGGAAACTCTATAAATATGATCTTTAGCAATAGTTTTATAATCATAAGAAATAATTTAACGGTAGTAGATATTATTGATATAGATTGAGGTATTAGTGACAATTAGCGTTAACAATATTTTTAGAAATCCTTAGCAACATTTTTTTAGTTGGCGACGATACTTTTAACTAATATTAGAATTCCAATTAGCGATTTGTAGCGACAATAATTTCACTCAACATCAATGTATTTCTTAACAACTTCTAGCGGCGAAATTTTTAGCATCGTTATACTTTTAGCGATGATTAGTGTAGTTAATATATTTGGACTATTTCTTCGATATATTAAGTTGGGCTAGAGTTTTAGCGACAAAAAGGGGTGTGTAAGTTTTCTTTGCAATTCTAACTAGGGTTTTCACCCACCCCCCCACCCCCCATATATATATATATGTATATAAGATATAGTAAGGGGCAACCACCCTTAGCCGTCAGACTCAACCTGTGGGAGAAATCAGGAGGTAGAAGAGAGCTCGAAAAAGGGATCCTCCGGCAAATTTTCCGGCGATCAATAGCAATTCGGTAAGCTTTCTCTTGGCTTTTTCTCTCTTATATTTCAGAATTCAGTTAAATTTCGTTAGTGTATTGTATATATATGACCACGGATATATACACCGTTGGGTGCGAGAACCTGTGACGAAGGGGGGAAATCGCTGAGTGTTTTAATGGGTTTAGCATTATGCCGTGAGAGTGCCGGGTAGGGTGAGTGCATAGTGGTCACGGGGGTACGGGTTGGAGCCATGAACGGCCATGGCTGTGTCGGGGTTATGACTTACGGCACCGTCAAGGATCACATGAAGGTAGAAGCAAACCCAGTAGCTGTGGCCGAGATAGAGAACAGGTTGGACGTGGTGTTATGGCCTGTGTCATGGAGCGTTAAGGGCTGCCACAGGGCAGTCATAGTGTGACAGTGTGTGCGTGATGGTGAGTGCAAAAGAGAGAGAAAATGGATAGGGAAAGGCTACCATGAGCAGCTGCAGGTGCCGTGTGTGTGTGTGTGTATGTATACTGGGTGCGCCCGTTAGTGTGTGTCTGTGTGGGTACGTTCATGGTGCGAAGGGTGGTTAACGGCAAGTCACAGCCATGGTGGCTGTGACTACACCTTGTGGGACGGGCAGTGGCGGAACCATGTGGTAACGAGGAGGAGCTAATGTACCCCCTAAACAAAAATAAATAAATTCTCTTCACCTGCTCTCTCTGCCCGACTCTCTCTCCAACCTCCATCGCCTCAGTCTCTGCTCTCCTCTCTCAGACTTTCACCCAAACACCCACTCACCGATGGGAGACGGCCGGACAACGAGACAGCCATGGCTTCTCCCTCTGGCCTCAGCTCAGACTTTGTTTTTCTCGCCCTCGAATCAAGACAGCCAAGAGATGAGAGAGAAGACCAGCCTTCTTGTTCCATTTCTGACCAAAAACGGCGATCGCGAGGCGTGCGACAGGACGAGTGACCGGTAACGACAAGTCGACAATGACCGTCGGCTAACATCGCTATGCCGGTGATGACGACTATAAACTTCACATCATTAGATTTTGGTAGGCATACTGATTATTGATATGCTGATTTTCTGTTGTTTGATACTTTGATTGTTATAGATTTAGGGTTACACGTACCATAATTACATGCACTTGTTCTGATTGATTATGATGTCTATCAGATGATAAAGCCCCATATGCAGTTAATTATCTCTTGTTAGTTGTGAGAGCCGATTTTGATTTAACGGCTTAAATCTATAACGAGTCATCTGCGTTTTGAATTTGAGATACGCATTTGCAGATTTGTTCCCCCCTAATTTATTTGCTTTCCTAATTGCTTACCTAATTTGCTTTCCAAATTCCTAACTTGTTGCATAAACAATTCCTAATTGCATAAGTCTATTTTTTGTTGAGTTTTTCAAGATATTCATGCTTGATCTTGAGCTTGTTTCTTTATTTAGTTTTCAAATTGGGAGGTTGTGTTGAGATTGGGAGGTTAAGTAAAAACACTTGAAAGGCAAGAATTCTCAGATTTAACTTGTGGTGTGAGCTTCTGCTTATGGTGTAATGTTAAGCTTTCTACGAGTTTCAAGAGGCGTTGTACTGATTTTGGTCATATATGATTGGGAGCTGATCCATTGCCAGCGCTAGCAGGTCCGCTACATAATGTAGCGGACGTAAATTATCGTCCGCTACATTATGTAGCGGACGGCAACAGCGTTGGCAAGCCTGCCAGCGCTGGCAATGGATCAGCTCCCTATATGATTAGGTTTATACCATTTCTAGTCTTATTTCAGGATGCAATAAAGGTTTATGCATCCTTCTGGTTAATTTATATAGAAAATTTTAGTGACTTTAGTGACTTCGTCTTATTTTGTATTCGTTTTTTTTTTCCTTTTTTTTTTTGTGTTCTAAAGAGTCTTTTGTGACTCTCATGAAATTTATTACTTTTGGATTTTTTTAGTATGTATTTTTTGTGTATTATCGGAAAGTGCAATTATTTCACCTATAAAAAAATTTGGTGATTTCAATATATTTTTTGCACCCTCTGGTGTGAAATCTTGGTTCCGCCGTGGGGAAGGGTGAATGACTGCAGATTTTGAGAAGAAGGGATTAGAAGGAGTAAATGGTATAGGAGTGTTAGAAAATAAGATAGAAGAAGAATTAGAAAACCACTGCCATAAGGCAGTGGGTGTGAGTTGTGTTTGTGAGCATGAAGGTGTTTTGGGTTGTTGTGAGTTGACCAAAATGGTTGTTGCATATATTTAAGCTGTGAAATGCATGAGGTGGAGAGAGTGTACGTGTGTCTTCTGGGTGGTATGGTGTGTGTCCAAGAGTCTTGCTTGTAATGGATTTATGGAGCTTTGGGAGAAGAAGTGAGGCTTGTATGAGTGATATATAGAAGTGGGTATGTAAACCGGTGAAGTAGTTTCGGGTAAAGAGACATATGGGCTTGTATGAAGAAGAAGAAGATAGTGTCAGAGAAAGGGAAAAAGCTGTGATTTAAATTAAACTTAAAAGTGTCGCTAATGGTAATCCCTTTTAGCAGTTTCTTTCCGAATTTTTTAGAAATATTTAAAAATTGATTTGGTCAAAACTCAAAAGAGTAACCTATATTATTTTTGCAAGACATACACACAGGAAACATTTTAGATATTTCTGAGCTCGGGAACCGTGCTAACTAATTTTATCTGAATAGGAGATTTCGGAGTATTTTTAAATAGTAACCAAGTTATTAAATTATGATACTTTTAGAATAGTCTTATATAGCTATGATAATGTATATTATAGAGTTTCAGAAGTTTTGAAAGTCGTTTGCTATTTTTAACGGTCTTAGCAGTGTAGCGCCCGAAAGGATTTAGCGTAACCCGCTTCATTATCGATAGTTAATAAATTATTTCTAAGGACCTCTTCTGAACAGATTTAGACAAAATGCAAAACTAAAACTTCTCTTCTTTTTGGCAAACATTTCACAAGGAATTTTCTCGGATTTTTTTTGGGCACGGGAAGTGTCTCAAACAATTTTACATTTAAAACAGGTTTTTTGAATTATTTAACATGGTAAACAAAATTATCTTTAGCCTAGAATTCTATAGTAATCTAAAATGATAGTGATGCTTGAGTATTTGAAATTTCGTGGCATTCCGGTGCCGTTCGTTATATTTTTGAGCCATGAGCATTGACGCTTAATTGAATGAGTAGTTTAGAGTTCCGAGCGAGAAATTTTCGGAACGACCGCCCTAGTTCGAAATACCCATCAGTGGTTTAAAAATGACTCTTTTAGGTTATATCTAAGTGGATAAGGTACTTTAGGCATTGGGGGCAAATAGGTAATTATACATAAGTTGGGGGACGGTTGGATAAAATTTTACTCATCTAAATGAAACCTAATACCTAAACGTGCAGAAGCGTCAATGAATGACATCCATATGGTTTATTATTTAGGTTTTGATAATCAAGACCTAGGGCTGGCATTTGAGCAGGTACCAGAAGCAGATTTTGAACGATGTAAGTACCCTACCATATTCCTCCTTATACCTTACTTGAAAACTTATATATTGTACACATGTCCTCAGTAATAATGAAAGCTTTGAAATACTTTTATTGCTCTATGTTCGTGGTAAATTGTTAATGAAAACTGAAATGAAATGCCATGGAATTTTTGTGTGAGTAACTGAATCATGATCGGTATATGTGGAATGAGATAATAGTTTGATTGTGTTACTGCGCCCCATATCCACGAGAGAAAGTGGATTCCGAGTCATGGTCAACGGGACCATGCGTTGACGCACAGTACTATTGCACTGTTGTTCGCCCTTGCATCCACATTTTTGTTATCCCGGGTGGATGAGGGATTTTGGGTCCTAGTCAGTGGGACCATACGCTGACCGCAGTATACTGTGTTACTGTGTCCCATATCTACGGGGGAAAGTGGATTTCGGGTCCTGGTCAACGGGACCATACGTTGACGCACAGTCCTGTTGCACCGTGCTTCGGCTTTGCGTCCACATTTTTGTTATCCCGGATGGAGGAGGGATTTTTGGTCTTAGTCAGTGAGACCATACACTGACCGCAGTATACCATGTTATGTTTAACTGTGACAATTCTTAATGAAGCTTTTGGTTGATTACGTTCTAATTCGAGAATCTTTTTACTGCAAGTACATATATATATACGTAGATATGTTGAGTTAAATTTTATCTTGCTGATATTGAATTCCTTATTTTGAAAAAGGAAAACCATGGCATATTTGAAACCCTCAATTTTATTTTAGGGATATGGCATGTGTATTTACTGGGCTCCCAGCTCACCCCTTTTTATAAATGTTTTCAGGTGATCACCTAGATGAACTTCAGTACTATGAGGGTAATGAAACTGAAGCCGCATGAGATGCTCGTTTAGAATTTGATTTAAGTTCTTGAGCAATTGGAGGAATGCCGATTTATTTACTTGAATTGTTCGTAGCTAAGTCCCAGGAGTTTTCTTTTAAATAAATTATACAAGACTTTATGGAGGAGTTCAGTAAAGATAATTTTGGAAAGAGTTGTAAGGACATCTTTAGAAGTCATGTTATGGTGATTATTAATGTATGACCCTAGAATTGTATACAGGTTTATATAAGGCCTGGCAGAACCCTAAATAGTTGTTTGAATGGGTCTGCGGCCGGTCACGTGCCTAGCACACGAGCTTACCCGTGGGTTCGGGGCGTGACATAGATAGTGTTCAATAACAATGATAACTACATATGTATATATACACCAGCTAGTCCATTAAAGTACTAGCCCGCGTCTCCCGCAGTAAACAAACCATCCTTATAACGTCTCAGTACACTATCTCATGTCAATATGCATAAAAACATATATTGCCAAATCAACATTGAAACCAATAAAATAACCCTAGAGGGGGGGTGAATAGGATTTTTGAAATATAATGGGGAATTTAAACTAAGCACAATCATAAATCTCAAACAAACCAAGTAATACTTCAATGAAGATGCTAACTAAACAATCTCAAACAATTAAAGAGCAATAAGTAAAGAGATTGAGTTAGATATACTTGACAAGGAGATTTAAATGGTTCGGCTTGATATACCCTCAAGCCTACATCCACCTCTTCAAGGAAGTCCCTTGCAAGAGCACTAGAATCCACTAGCAACAATCTTCTTCCGGGTCAAGATCAAAACCTTTATAACACTTGGTGATATCCCCACACCAAGCACAAGCCTTGAATCCACAAAGCTCACCCAAGACTTGACAAACCCAAGCCTTGATCACAATCCTTTTACAAAGATCAAATGTGTACAAAGAAACCCTCTTAAAAGGAAATGAGTACAAATGAAGCTCTAGTGCAATAGAGAGATGAGAGAATTGATGACTTGAAGGATACTCACTCTCAATCAAAGAATTGCTCACAAAGATGCTCTTTTTAATAATGTAAAATCATGAAGATGAAGAGAGAAAAGTTTAATCTATGATCCTTGATGTTTCTCCAATGAATGAAGGCTTAGAATGTGGTTTCCATGGTGTATAATGAAGCCCCAAATCATTTATATAGAGATCAAATGAAATATAGCCGTTATAGGCATAAAGTGGGCAAAACTGTCATTGCGGTCAACTGTAACCCAATGCAGACGACTGTAATCCCTCGAAAATAGCCGTTGGAGTTTTATCCTCGAAAATAGCCGTTGGAACTGAATTTTGACCAATGCAATCAACTGCATTGGAATTACAGTCGACTGTATTCAATTACAGTCGACTGTATTACCCTACTGCCTATCGGCTGCCTCACGGATCCCCCTTTCCTATTTTGGGCATAACTTTCTCTATAAAATCGGATTGAGGTGCCGTTTTTTGCGTTGGAAAGCTAATGAAAATTTCTATCAATATATGTAAAGATTAGCACCAAAAACAGTTTTGAGAAAATCTGAGTGAGCTCCAAAGTTCACTCATTTTCAAGAACTACACTCGTGTGAAAGGTTATGAACTCACATGCAATGCACAAGGTGTCCTAAGGTCTTTTTAGGTCATAGTCATCAATCCAAGCATCAAACCAATACTAGTTACATAATAGGAAAGATAAATTATAATCGATAGTAACTTAGCCGATGCATTCTTTGTTGCTCTTCGACATTGGACTTGATGAAGCTTCTATAGCATGTCCACTATAACTTTAAGCTTCTTTGGATTTAATCCATCTATCCAACTTCTCAAATATGTCTTCATGAGTGTGCATGTATAAACCTACTAAGAATACACTAAAAGAACACATTAGAACATAATCAACGTATAGTTATCATCAAAACAAGATGTAAGCCTAGGTTATCCAACCATAGGGCTAACAAACATGTAAATCGACGCTAGATAGGCAATAAATGATGAGCAACGATAAGAGTTCCAATGATCGTCTAAGGCTCAAAGTAGGGTTTTAAAGGCAGATAATGCACTCTCATATCAAACATAAACATAATCTAATGATACTTGATAACAAATCAGAATAAAAATATACGATATCAAATATGATGAATTGGGTTTCGCATAGAAATCCCTTATCTCGGTCCAAAGTTACGCTAAGCCAAGCAACATCAATCCAGATTCTTTTGAATCAACCTAAATTAAGCAATTCCATGATCAAAATACATTCTAGCCCTACAATACCTTAAACCCAATACCAATTGCCTAAATGCTGCTCACTCTTACTCTAAAAATAATCATAACCAACGCGGATCCCACAAATGACCAAACCTAGCCAAAAAACTCCACACACTCATGAAGACTTAATAATAACCCGAAATTCTTATTAAATTCTTACAAAATACTTTTGTGGCTTGACACTACATAAAAAGTTAAAATATGAATTTTCTGAACTTTTGAATATTTTCCAATTAAAAGTAACTTTTTTAAATGCAATAAAAGACCATAAATAGCCGTAATTATTTCTAACAAATCAAAGTCCCATAATTTTTATAATAGCTTTTTAATATATATAAAAACTGTAGAAAGTTAAAAAAGAATTTAAAAAGCAGTAAAACCATTTTTAAATAATTCGTTTTGCTAAATCAAATGCGATATGGATAAAGGTACCAAATCAACTTTGAAATTGCTCAAACTTAATTTGGGACATGACCTCTCTATATAATAAAAAGATTACTATAACTTTTTCAGAATTTAATATGAATTTTAAAGACTCAAAATGAATTTTAGAAAAGTCAAAACAAGAGAAATTATAAAAAAATACTAAACGATTTCAAAAAAATATGTTTTGTCATAGATTATAACATAGCCTAAGGTACCCTACTGCAAAATGTCATGAGCTAACAACTACAGTGCGCCAACTCTTGCACACACTGAGCACAACAAGCATGTGGTACACCTATGCAAGCACAGGGTACCACCCAAGTGCACATATCCACATACTCACTTCTTTCTTCTTCCTCCCCTCTCTGCACACGCTCAAAACAAATATTTAGACCCTGCACACTACCCTCACCACTAGCAAACTACACACATTACACTTGCACAGACAATACCCCCCCCCCCCCACACTCACTCACACACTCTCTCTCTACACACGCAGAATACACACGCACAAACACACTCATTCACATAACGCACACACGTACGTGGTCGCGAACGCAGACATATGCTCGCGCGCACACACTAACACAACACTATACACACACTTACACTAAAACCACACACACACACCCATCGATAGACACTAATTTCACACAAACTCACACAGTGTATAACACGCGCGCGCCCATACACACACACTTCACGGCTAACTATCACTGTCCAACTACACACACTAAACCACGACAGTCCCTTCCCCCTCCCCCCCCCCAAAAAAAAAAAAACACACACACACACACACACTCACGACAGCCATGACGTACTGCTCTCACACACATATACCACTCACACTTCATGGCCACTATGGCTGCTCTCACACTCTCCCCTCACAGTTGTTCCCCCTCCCCTGCACCATAATACACACACAATAACACATTACCTACACGACACACTAAAACACTAAAAGTAAAAGGAAGAAAATGGGTCAAAGCTTGAATCAGACCCCAGTCTCTCGTCCCCCCCCCCCCCCCCGGGGCCCTTCCCTTTTCTGGCTGTAACCAAAAAGTGGAATATAAGTCCCAAATGTTTAGGGCCTGTACGTTTACATTATTTTGTTTTTGTATTTAGCAATGATGACCAAAAAAATGCTTTTTTCGTGTACTTTTACATTTTTTCAATTCCGTTTTGGATACAAATATCCAAACAGTAATGAATATCATGAAAACAGCCCGTTTTCACCTTTTTCCAAAAAAATAACTCAATGTCAGAAGCTGCTCCCTCCCTCTCTCTCCTCCCTAGCACCCCGTACAGAACCATTGTTCACCGGAATCCATACGATGAGGGTCTCGCCGGAATCCAGATGAAGGAGATCTCGCCGGAATCCATGGCGAGATTGCCGAAGCAGTGACGAGTCACCCTGTGGCGGTGGCTGGACTGTGGCCCGTGGTGGTCGGCGGTGGAAATGGAGGGACTTGTGGGGTATTTGATGGGATTGAGGATGTTGGGATTACGGTGAGGGTAATGAAGGGGAAGGTGAAGGGGAAGGGAAATGGGTAGCGACGCAGAGCTGGGAACATGGAAGGGAAATGGGTAGCGACGCAGAGCTGGGAACAGGGAAGGGGAAGGGGAAAGGGAAGGGGAAGGGGCAGCGACGCAGAGCTGGGAACATGGAAGGGGAAGGGGAAGGTGAAGGGGAAGGGAAATGGGCAGCGACGCAGAGCTGGGAACAGGGAAGGGGAAGGGAAAGGGAAATGGGCAGCGACGCAGAGCTGGGAACAGGGAAGGGGAAGGGGAAAGGGAACTCGTGAAGGGGAAGAGGGAGAATGGATCCAAAAAAGTTGGTAAAAATAAAAATGAGAATGGTAAACGTACAAGAAAAAATGAAAAAAATAATACGAAAAAAACTTAAAGTACAAAATTCAATTTTAGAACTGAATACTAAAATTTAAAAAACAAAACAGAATACAGAATACAGAAAAAAATCTCGAAAGCGTACGGGCCCTTAGTCTTCTCCAGTCCCCTGTTCCTTCTCTACATTGACTTTCCAAAATTAAAGAGTAGACAAAAAAATCAGATTATTATATTTTAATTATCTAATAACTCCATTTTTTTAAAAATTTTACCTAACCCACTTTAACTTCCATTAACTGCCTATTGTACCCAGCTTCACTAGTTTACAACTTCCGATTATTTAAAAATGTTGCTAATCGACGCTAAATATTGCTTATTAAAAATTGTCGCTAATGAAATAAAATAACTGGCTAAAAAATACCAAGGTTTGGGGTATTACAGACAGTGAGTGAGAGAAGAGAGTGGTTTTCTTCATGAAATATGTAAAGGGAATTCCATATTACTATTCTTTTATACCACATGGTTATTTTTCAACAATCTTCGTACTCTTAAACATTATTGTTCTGAAATCTTGCTCCAGTGCTTTGTCTTGAACATTTGTAAATATCTTGTTTTTTAAATACGTTTGTGTAACGTGGCTTAAGTACGTGACCAATGACAGTGCTCCAACGATTTGTTTAAATGGATGATATGATACAACACAGCTTTGGTGGTTCCCTTTGAGGGTATTGGAAGTAAGATGCTGAAGCGTTATGTTTGATGCGCAAATTGGATATTAAATTGGTTTACTAATTGTTTGGGGTACTAAGCTATGATTGCTTTGACTGTTTGACTATCTAATATTTTGTTCCCGAATTGTTTAGTGTGTTTATTCTGATCCAATGGTACTACAATTATTCCACTTACTGAGCTACACGGCTCACCTCCACACTACTTACCTTTCTAGTGCAGATGATTATATTGGCGAGCATATGCAAGCGGGAATGTGAGGGGGACTTGCAGTTTTGGAGTTTAAAAATGTTCGTAATTTCTTTTTAGGACTCGTAATCTATTGGGATTTGGCTGTAATTATGTTGAAAAATATTGAATTATGATCAACGACTTGGGTTTGATCGCTACAAATGGATCAGCCCCCATATATATATACAAGATCAACGTGGTCTTGTATATATATATGGGGGTTAATCCATTGCTAGTGCTAGCAACTTAACCCAAGTTGCTAGCGCGATCTGGCCGTCCACGAGCAAGAATGGACGGCCAGATCGCGCGCCATGACTGCCATTTTTTTGCGGACGATAAATTATCGTCCGCTAAATAATGTAGCGGACGGCCAGATCACGCTAGCAACTTGCTAGCGCTAGCAATAAATCACGACTCTATGTATATATATAAAACAGTCATACCCCAGGACTTTTTAACGGTTTCTACCGTCTGTCAGCTTTCAGACTAACTTGATTAAAAATTAGTGTTTTTCATTTGCTACTCTTAAATTATTGAGTTCTTAAGCTATATTGGAGCGATACTTTAGAATATAGATTTGTGGTTATTAAAAAAAAAAAAAAAACCAAAACTAAAAACACATGTTTCTAGTCACTAACTAGATCCTAGTGGCCAATTGGAACTCGCAGCACTGCCTGCATAGAATACTCTTTCCGCTGCATACTTAGGGTCGTGGGATCTCGCAATTGGATGCTTTCCACTAAGACATCTTCAAAGTCAAAATAAGAGTTGTTCACATGATTAAAACTGTGTTTTGTGGCCTAATGCAACGGCAATGGCAAAGGCAATGGTAAAGCCAGAATTTATATATATAATAATGGTTCCAAATCCCAATACACCGACGATACTTGACCTTGTGATATCTGATGGTGTAGGACACTTCCAAATGCAGTCCACTGTCCACCTCCTCCTACACTCGACCATAAACCTGACTTTTCATAGCCTGCAATTTCTTGTGTCAACCAAAATCCAGCTCAACCTCAAAAAATTAAACCACAGAGAAGCAGGGGGATGTATACCTTTTCTTTGATAATAAGTAGCTGGTACACACATCTTAGCCCACTTTAAAAAGCAACTGATTAAAGCAAAAGTTAATACAGTAAATTCTAGTGTTTCAGACTTTCCTGTTCAATGGCCATTCTTTAGTCAGTTGGTCACCCCACAAAACCAACAAGAAGACAAGCTAGACCCCACCTAACCAAACCAACCCAAAAAGCAAATTGCTTATTCTATCTTTTCCGTTCAAAAATTGAAAAGTAAAATGCTTATCACAATCAAAACTTCTACCATGTATCACCCACCAATCCATCTTAAAAAAAAATCTCCTCCTAGGTTCCCTCCCCCCTCTTCCCCTCCAGCCCCCACTCCCAACCAAATGACCCTCCTAGTGTAAGTGTGTAACCAAATGACCCTCTCCATTCTTATGTAAATACTCCACTATATTGCAAGTCTAATCCCTTACTCATTCTTATGCAATATTCCAAGTGTTGCCCATTATTCCATTCTTATGAAGTCTTCCACACACTGTTGAATTATCATGCCTGTAATTGTTAGACAGAGCTCAACAATAGCAGAGCAAATGGGATACAGAATACCCAGAAACCAATCCATAACAGAAACAGATCCAATCCCACCACAAATCCCTTCCATCATCCAATCAACCCGCTGCAAATCCACCATTTCCTCTCTCCTTCTCTCCACATTCACCCCTACCACCTCCACCACTGACGAACCCATCACCATCAGCAAGAAAAAGAACCCCACATCTGCTAAATTCAGGGGGCTAGGATGTGCTGCACCGCCGCAGGTGTCGGTTCCGGCGGTGATTCGTACGTCGGCGAGCTGGGAAGAAAAGAAGGGGAGGAGAAAGAAGAAGAATAAGGGGGGAGCAGGCCAAGGTGGGCTGGCAATGGGGGTACCTACAAACAACCCACCAATGGTGTCATCATCAAGCTGTGTGGTTGTTCCTGATGTTTGGTGTGGTCCTGGAATCGGTTTTACTACTGATGCTGCTTCTGTTGATTGTGTGGTGTCAAGGAGACCCGTTTCCGGTAGAGGCAAAATCGATGGTGACAAGATCAATCACAGAGATGTATTATTCATTTCATACTTATTAGTGTTATTTCTCTTGTTTTCATGTCTATGATTACCTAGAATGATCACTAGTTGATCTTTCTGATCTTCATCATACGTAAATGACCAAGATTTTTAGATCAGTAGCTTTGGTTTCTCTCCCCCCCCCCCCCTCTCTTTTGGTTTTTTTACTTGGTGCACTTGGATTTTTGGCTGATTTGGAACATTGTGGAGTAAGTATAGGATGATATTCAGAAAATTTTGGCTGTAACTCTAAGGGGTCGGCTCAACCAGCACTGGCCTTTGATACGTCTCGATAGGTGGACTTAGTATGGTGTACATGTGACCTTAGTACCAAAAACTAAAGCAAGTAAATTTTGGTAGTTTTCTGCTGTTTTGAAGCTGGGCAACTCTAGTCCTTTTGTTGTATGATTGCCTCCTATGACCTTAAAAAAAAAAAAAAGAAGACATAAAATATTGTTAGACTAATTTTGTTAATCATTGATGGTTTGATGTAGGGCAACTAGTCATTTGATTATATGATAGCCATCACTTTCCTTCGTCCCGTGTAGTATGAGACTTACTGCTGCACTTTAGTATATTTGACTTGCTATCAGTCCTCTACAATTATTCCCATTGTCTTCTATTTTGGAACTGGATTGTTTGGCAGGCTTGACTTTGTTGTTCCTCAAGCTCTACCTAATTTTGGTTATTAATCTGACTTGCACCAGGGCACCGGGACATTATTTGGTATGTGTTGCTCAATTGCAAATTGACTGTTAACCTTACAAACCATAAGTACTTGTACAGACATAACACCACAACCAAAGAAATTAGTTTTTCTTCTTTTTAATGCTTAAATTATCAGGTGTCTACAATTTCCAAAATGCAACTTACGATTATGAGCTTTATCATACCGGAAACTGATTTATTTTTGGGGTTTTAATGGCAGCGATCTTCCTGTACCGGGAGGAGAATGGTGAACCCTGAGGAGATATCCTTTTTCGATACTGACCCTGCCATTGGGAGATCACGCCCCCGATTGGATGTATTTGGATCTCGGCATCATCGTCATGTCCGACATCGCTCTCCTGATGGTCTTGCTGAGGTTCCTCCAACTTAAGTCCCCTTTTGTCTTATCCTGCAGTAGAGCTAGTTGAAACATTGTTTGTGTCTCGGGTCTAATTCGAATTTACTTTTTAAAAGTCATTTTCTGAGTGTAAGTTGCAAAGCTAACGCTTTACACTGTTTGTTCAGAGCCTGTCATGCTCTTCTATAATTGGTTTATGCCTGTGATAATATTGACCTTAAAATGCTGCAAAGCACACCTGGCATGCCTAATGCGGATGAGTACAAGGGAAGTACAAGATGCTTCCTGTTATGGAGATTAGGAGAACAAGGGAGGAAGAAAGCACTAGTCTCGTGATTGTCAATAGTTGGTATATTGAAAACAGTTGAACTAATTACATTAACCTTATTATATATAGGCTAACCAAAAATCCGTATTGGAAACTGGATTACTGTTGTACTAATTGAAGGCCAACAAGGAGAATAATATTTACATTTGGTTGGTTGCATACTAGGTCTTTCCAAAGAGCCTTGAGGAGCTCTTTGCTATTAAGCTGTTTCTTTCGAAGAGAGTCCAATTTCTTAGGGCGTGATTCCCACCTCCTAATAAAACTAACAAGTCTAGTCAAAGAAAAGCAGCCTTGGACTGCCCTAGCACTGCTAGGATTTGGGTAGGTTCCAATGTAAAGGGTCCAAATGAGGAGTCCTATTGAGAAGACCGTAGGAAAAAGATTATGGCGGACGACCCACTCCTCGATATAACTTTGTTACGGCGGCTTGATCTACCATGTTGGATGGCACAGTCTAGGAGGGAGTCATCCTAGAGTGCCAATTTTTTTTTATTTTTAATACGAGATTGAACCTTAGAATTGAAAATTTTGATTTTCTGTATAGGCTTTGTAAAGATTGGGATGGTAAAGATCAAATTGAGCCCTAAGATCAATGGACCATATTAATTACTACAGTGCCAATTACCTAAAAGGGGTGCCACTTCACGAGGTCCCGCCATTGCAGGGTTGCTTGAGGGTTGATTTACGTGCCTTGACCCCCAAGTTATAACAACACAATGAAAATATGCTTACGGTGTAGTTTGATTGCCCAACATTTTGGTAAAACGAATTTGAGTATATCAATTAAAATTGAAAGTAAACATATACAGTCGACACTCTAATAAGTAAAAATCAATATCTTAATTTTCCCTAATAGTTAATAATATCTCGGGAAACTGACTCCACTTCATGGGGTAGACTTTATATATTCCAATACTTTATAGTCAATATTTGTGAAAAATCCCATGTGCTGTTATCTACTATTATCAACTTTAAGAGAGAGAATATATGCACCTGTTGATATTATTTCTTAGGGTAATTATAGATAGATGGTCCTGTACTTATTGGTACGCCTGGCAAAATGGGTGGGTGAGTTGGGTTTGGATTTGGGTAAAATGGGTGGCTGACCCATTTAGACCCTATTATTTATGGGTCAATTACGTCAATAGTTGAATGGGCTGGTATAACCCATTATTTCAACATCACCCATTAACAAGACACCCTCATAACTGGATTCAAGAATACCTCCGTCTCAACACTGCCAACCCAACCTAGACTACATCGCCGCCACCACCTTCTCCGCCTTGATCCCAAACCTCACCACTCAGCTCCTCCACCTCACCACCCCTCAGAACCGATCCTCACAGGTGCCTATCATGACGACGCTGACTGGGCATGATGCGGTGGCAACGCATACTTGTAATGGTTGATCCGTCGGATTTTCGCTGGCGGTGGTTCATTCGCCGGATCAAGATCGTAACTGGAGTCCGATGTGAAGGACTACCATCACAGGGCTATGTCATAGGTCTACGAAGATGCAAGAAGATTTCTGATTCTGAGAATCAAGATTATCAGACAGAAGGACAGGTCAGGGATTTTATAAGAAGCCTGAAGGAGCCCAAGGCTCTGACTTGACTCAGCTTGAGGATGATGATGCGGCCAGAGTCGAAGCTGACGATGATGTAGTCCTTGTGGGCACTGGTGAGGCGAAAGTGGCGAGGGAGTGAGTGGAGTTGAAGGCGTCGACAAAGAGGAGTGTCTGGAGCTTGCCGGCGTTGTCGGGGCGGCCGAGGTCGAGGGACTTGCCCCCGGAGAAGCTGCCGTTGATGGTGCAGACCATGCCGATGGCCTGGTGGAGGGTGAGGCTGTACAGGAATAGGAATTTGACTTGTGAAAGTGGAAGGCAGTGAAATGCAGATGTTTAGTTTTACAAGGGCACAATTGAGCCCCACATATGATAAATAAAAAGATGGAAGTAACTTGAAAGTTGATTTAAACTTTGTGTGTGTGGGTTAAAATACATGAGAGTATGTATACGGAAAAATGGACACTTATTTGCAACCCACTTAAACTCGCGGGTTATTGGATTATAAAATAAATGACCCATTTAAGATCCAATTATTGATTGGGTGGGTTTGGGTGAGCTTTAAGTGGGCGGATTTGGGGGGGTAAATGGGTTTTGGTCTTAATTGCCACCCCTACTTATTGGGTAAACGTGCCATGAGTTCGAAATATATTTAATGTTTCAATGTCATCCTCAAACTACATTCTGTGAACTATTTCGTCCTTTTCGTCAATTTTGAGCGTTTGATGGTCGAGGACAAAACAGTAAAACGGCTAATTGTCGGTAAAAAAAAAAATACTAATTGGGTATCGAACCAAGTAGGTCAACTCATTGAGTCCCGCTTCAACAACCTCAGAACTGAGTGAGTTCAATCCAAGACCATCCTCTGCCACCGCCATCCCAATCCACCACAACCGCTATCCCTATCAACTAGAACCAGCAACCTATGGCCACCACCACCCATTATGACCGACATTTGCGTCATTATAGCCATTTCAATCCACCACCACCACTATCCTCATCCACCACCACCATTTTGATTTGCTACCATCACCACCATCCTGATTTGCTACAATCACCAACCCAATTGCCATAGGCGGTGGTTTCATTGCCGTCAATTTTCTGCAAAACCAATTGGATCTTGATTGAGATCGTGGGGGTTGTGGATCGATGTATGTGTGTGAGTATGGGCGCGTGTATGCATGATGTGTGGGTGTGTGTGGCTGGTTGGAGGTGGAGGCAGTGGCGCACCTAGGGTTTTAACGGCCGGCGGCATAGGGGCAGTAGGTGTAGCAGTGCTCGGGGTTCAGGGTGGTGATTTTGGAGAAGAATCGGGTCGAACCTGGGTCGGAATCGGGTCAAAACTGAGCCAAGCAATTTTACCTCCCCTTTTCATCCATGTCGGCCACTTGGAGCATAGGTGGACTTCTCTTTTCTTTTTTTCTGGCCAAATTTGTCCTTCATTTTAACCATCAATTGGTCAAAATTGACGAGACGGACCACATTGTCCAAGGAAGTTGACATTTAAACAGTTAATAGTTAGTGATTCCTGGCACATTTACAATTGGTAAAGGACCATTTTGTGCAAGTTACTCTTTCTCATACACAGCATATCTATTTTCTAGAAGATTATACCAATATAGTCTTCCTTTTTCGTGTGTAAGTTGATTAACTAATAAAGAATGGAAAGGCAATACAACGTGAATAATGTGTCACTGAAAAAAAGAAGTACAAATAGCAAAAGGCTTCATCTTCAGATTTTGGTCTCCAACTTTGTGCAATAAATTATGTTACAAGGAAAATTGAGATACAAGCAAGTGCAAGAAGCTCATCCTACACAAGTTTAGAATGATATCAAGAGCTTTTCTATATCTGAGGTTAAATTGAATCTGTACTTCTCCATACTAGGGTTGGAGAAATTTTTATTTGTGATAGGACCTTTTATTACGAACAAAAGTTTGTGAGTGCACTCAATAAGTTAATACTAAAAATTAACGATCCTTGAATCTCCCTAGATTATTGAGTACGAGAGAGTCGACTCTAGTATCTCCTTATGGTATATCCTTAATTTCAGTATAATGAATTATCTGTTTATGTTTTAACTTCTAATAAAGAGTTCACTTATAAGCTATAGTATGATGCCCTTAATTTAGTCTCTCTTTATATCTTTTGGGCTGAGAGTTTATAGAAGCTAATGTGTTAGACTAAAGAGTAAACATTGCAAAATATGATGGCCCACAATCCTACTACTCGTTATAGAATTTTTTTTCAAGCTAGTGCACGATCAATACGTCCTCGTATTGTTAAAAAACGCGATGCACCAAGAACAAAGTAATATGAACTTAAAGTGATGCATCATAGCATACAAAATGCAAGAGAAGCTATTTTGTTTTATGAAGGTGTCATGTGTGCTTTCCTGATGGAATTGGTGGAGCGTCAATAGAATTGCGACTAATGCAATGAGGACAATTTAATTTTTGTTGGTTTGTTTTGTCATGTGGTTTGTGGCTGATAATACTGCATTCCATCACGATAGTAGCTGAATAGATATGATAATTCTTCTTCTTAATTTCTCAATTGCATGAAGATACTAGACCTCGATTCTCAATCTTTTCTAAGTTGTAACACTGGTCTGTTGGTATGTGAAATCTTCCTTTATAAGAATTCCGGTTGAAGCATTTCATCCTCCATTGCATCACATATAAAATTCCTTATAGCTTTGAGGCTACCATGGACAAAGAAATCCCAGAACTTCTTGAACCCCAAGACAATCCTCTGAAAAAGGGTTGTCGCCCTGTACTTTAGCCGCTAATGGCAGTCTAATACTGAATGTGCATACAAAATTGTCTATGTTGATGTTTTTCTTGTCCCAACTTCTGATCATCTGAACACCTTGTTTTATGAACTAAAGAAGACTTTTGACTATGACATATGTGAAGGTTAACCTTAGATCACGCAAAGCAGCATTGAGATAAAAGTTTAAATGCATATCTTGAATTGCCTAAGGTGGTGATGTTGGTAGCGAACACTAGATAGCCTTCAAAAGGCAGGACTTGAATAGGCACTTGAAGCAATTCCGTAGAGTAACTACGTAGTTGAGATGCTTCTGTCACACTGATATTCCTGCACTGAAGATACGTTATAATTATCTATGCTGGTATTTTTTTTGGCCCAATACGTGAGCATCGGAGCACATGTTTTATGACCTAAAGAAGCCCTTTGGCGTGACACCTTTGAAGCTTGACCTTAATTCACGCAAAGCAGCATTGAGATGCAAGTGCAAATGCATGCTTGAATTGCCTAAGGTGGTGATGTTGATAGCGAACACTAGGTGGCCTTTAGAGGCAGGAGAAACCTGTGTTATTATTGGAGTCGACGCATGAACGGATTCCGTAGAGTAACTACGTTTTTAAGGTGCTTATGTCACACCCATATTCCTGTGTCAAGATATACAAGACAGAATTGTCTAGTTCAAATTTGGAGCTTTCTACTTCTTCTTCCAAGTGCAGGATAACCCCAAGCACGACGCTTGTATTGCTCTCCCACAACCCCGTTTGACCCATGGCATCAGTTGACTTAAATGAGTTGGGGAGCGAGCGACCAATCCGGCAGAACAACTCAAAAGATAAAGAAGTATCGTTAATTAATCAGAACTAGACAATTCTGTCTTGTACTCCGCGTCTTCTCCTTGGCAAAGAGAAATTTTAATTTCCAGAAGAAGATGCCATTCGTTTGATGAGAAATAAAAAGGAATACCATTTTTGTTCAATAAGATATCAAAGTGGATGATCATCAGATTATAGAATATAAGTTCAGCGGGGGGCCGCGGGGGCATAAAGTAGCGGGCAAACAGTTTCTTTGATTCAATCCTTCTTTTCATTACAATTTATTAACCTCAACTTGCAAATGAATTCTAGGAACCTTCACATTCTTGCTTTGGCAATTGTAGTGTTAATATGCCAATAGCAGTGACAACTGTTTTCTCTTATATTCAATACCTTGTTACGGCTATTATGTAACTTCTTTTTGTTTGTATATGATGGAAAACCATCCCGAATCAGGCACCCTTTGGACTCATGGTTGCAACCGGAAACTTCAATACGTTCAAAATATCATAGGGCAGAACGTTGATATCTTTACTTGTCAAAAGAATATGATTTGCATATTTTGTTGACCCTTTGCTAATTCTTCCCAGTCATGTATTGCTATGTTCTATTGCCGTAGTCAAATAGAATACCATCAACCAGATGACCAGTTTTACTCTCTGATAATTGGAATGATATGATTATTCTTTCATTAATAGCAGCGGCCATGATGTACCTGTTTTCACTTAGTAAGTGGATGCTTCTGTCTATATGACTGTTCTTACTAGAGAGTAGAGATAGTTATGAGTCTGCTGTCTAAATGCAGATTGTCATGCTCCAAAGCAGCTTGCTGATGGGGGGAAGGTCGGACAGACTTGATCGGTACCAGGACCTAAGACTCGATGTTGATAACATGTCATACGAGGTCTGTCTTTGTTAGTAAACCTTTGCACTTCTCCATTATTTGCTTGATGGATTTTTCACTATCCTCTCTCTCTTTAACTGGTGTTGCAAACAGGAGTTACTTGAACTTGGCGATAGAATTGGGTACGTAAGTACTGGTCTAGAAGAGGATGAGATAATCCGCTGTCTCAGGAAAACTAAGCTCTCGATTTTGGATGATTTGTCATCACATTTCCGGAAGGAGATGCAGTGCAAGTGCAGTATCTGTCAGGTTGGTTCGTCGAAACAGTTGTTTAAGTTCCTTCTTCAGTTGTGCCATCAATACTTGTTTTTAGGATATCATATGCATTGAGGTAATCAAATTACATTCTCTCTTCATTCAGGAGGAATATGAAGCAGATGATGAGATAGGCAAACTGGACTGCGGACACTTCTATCACATGCATTGCATAAAGCAGTGGCTTGGGCAGAAAAATTGTTGCCCCATCTGTAAAACCTCGGTTGTGTCCGAGGAGTAGACTGGTGAACTTTTCCCCTCTCGTCCACCGCTGATTTCTAGAAAGTTGCTTCTGCGTCTCTCCCATCAGTGTATAGATTTGCTCTTCATTGTAAGCAAGAAAACGTTTTTTGGTGCTGTATTCCAATCCCGTTGAAAAAAAAAACATGATGTGTTCGGCCTTTTTGCCGTAAGCAGTACCTGTTTGACTGCAATATACTAGACATAACAAGTTCTACATTGATAATATTTTTTCATGAATTCAGGTTCATACTACTTGCTAGATGCCAGTGTGTGTACCCTGTTTATAGTCTACTTAGCGACACTACTTTTGGGTCTTATGACTGGAATGTAATTTGGATACGTTTGAGCAAATGAGACTAAGAGCTTGCTCTATACATGGGATTTTTTGAAACGTTGGAAGTTCGTAAGATCCTCACGCTGAAGTATCCCCTTCCTCCTCTCTTCTTCTTTAGTTTTTTTTTCCCTTTTTAATTTGGTAATAGGTTAATAGTGTTGATAAGATAAAGGTACAAAGTTACCCAACAAGCCTTGTCGCTATACATCAACATTAGTTTTTTTTTTTTGTTGATAAACCAGAGAATTGCATAGATAAAAGGTGGTTACAGTGATAATCAAAACGACAAATGAAAGCAAAATCACGACGCAAGCGTCATGAGGTACGGACAAAGAAGAGATAAAAATAATACAAGTGACACTAAAATAACAAGTTCTTGCACCAAGGGGGATCAAAAAAGATGAAGTCGAGAGAGAGATCTTATTGCAGCAAAATCTCATGCACCCAGTCCTGATATACGAATATACGGGCATGACACGCAAAAGCTGCTAAAGATCGGGCCTCGTTTAGATGCAAGGCTGTAGTCTTGTCGATGCTGCAGTAATGAAGATCAGCTATAATATAACATGTATCATATAGAATCGGTGCCACCTGAGCTGGGATATCGTCAGTGTCCGTCATCTGAGATAAGAGAAGCTTAGAATTAGTAAGAATTTTAATATGAAATAAATTCCGATGCTTTGCCCATTCTACCACAGTAAGAACTCTCGTAGCCAGTGCAGATGATGGATCAGAGGCAGATTTGGAGATTGCAGCAGACCCGCACCTTTGATGAAGATAGTTAAAGCATGAGATGCCTACCCCTACTTTTAAAAGTTTTGGGTTGAAGCAGATAGCCATTTTCAATATAAGAGGATCTTTAAGGTTGCAAGTGCATGGCGTATCATTTTTTTGAAGATCAAAGGGGAGGGGAAGCTTTGGAGTATTCAGTGTGTTAATATTATCTGAGGGGAGAGAAAGTTTGTGGTAGGCTAAGTTGACTTTGATGTGAAGATTTTGAATACTACGAGTTACGTCAACAGGCTTGAATTCAGTTTGACAGAAAATTTGATGATTGCGATTCGTCCAGATACCCCAGAGGGTTGTAATGATAGCCTGAGTGTTGTTCATATATGAGCTTTTGAGGATTGTGTGCTCAAGCCAAGCTATAAGCCATTCCCGAAGAGGGCTCCATACATTGTCATATTTGATACCTGCAGGTCCTCCAAACCAAATAGGTCGAACTTTTGGACACGATAAGAAAAGATGATCAATAGTCTCCGGTGCATTGAGACATAGGGGGCAAGCGGCTGAGGCGGTGATATTGAAGCGCTGGAGTGCCATGTGTAAAGGTAGGCGATCCCATAAGATTTGCCAAACAAGAAATTTCATTTTGTAGGGAACCGGTAGAGACCAAACGGCTTTCCAGAATTTAGATTTCGAAGATGGGAGAGATGTCAGTTGCCCCAAACTACGAAGCTGGATTGTTTTTTGCGAAAAGATTAAGGAATATGTGGATTTGACTGAGAAGGTCCCCGAATAAGTTTAGTTCCATATCTGTTGATCCTCAATACTATGTGATGCCAAGGAAAGTGAGTTCGTACCTACGTGGAGGTGTCACAAAGGCTGCCATCCGACTCAGATTTCAAGTATGTTGATGTGAGACACAACAAGGGTGGAACAAGGGCAGAGACCAAGGGCTTCCCAGACAGAGCTTGAGGGTGGCAGTGCTGTGAGGGCGATAGTGCAGGATGAATACACGACGACAGACACAGTCCGATGCTTAGGTCCAGAGTTAGGGTCATGTATGTCTCTCTCTAGGATTCTAGAGTGAGAAAGTGAAAATATGTTCTGAAAATGTCCAACCGTAATCTCTCGTCCAAATGAATTCTCAAGACCTCTATTTATAAAGATTGAGATGATGATGTCATTAATCGACACGTGGCACCCCCGAGAGTGACACCTCACCAGGGGGTCCACGTGTGTCGGTGCTCCACGGACTGTAGGATCGCATATTCACCCCGCCTGCCCCGCACAGCGTCGCTCTGTCTGTCTGGAAAGACTGGCTCCCACAATGTCAGTGTGGCCAGAGAACCCCTTGATCTAGTCTCAAATCCAAGCCCTTGCAGTGTCCCACATGCCTGGTAGCGGTGGGGAAGACCCGACACCCAACTGCCAGGTGAACTAGGCGCGTTGCCCTCCGAAGACCTGCTCCCGTCTCGGAGTGACCCGGGGGTCATAGTCCCTAAGGGTGCCGACGCAAGCCCCCAGTGCCAGAGCACGTAGGCCAATCATGCAGGCACCCTGACGGAGATAGTGTCCCGGAGGAGTCGCCTATTCCGCAGGCCGAGGTAGCATCCCGGAGGAGCCGTCTACCTGGCAGAAAGGGAGTCTTCGTGCCGGAGCACTTGGAGCTCCCTGGCAGAGATAGTGTCCCGGAGGAGTCGCCTATCCCCGCGGGTGAGTCCTTGTGCCGGAGCACTCGGAGCGCGTCAAGGTAGCATCCCGGAGGAGCCGTCTACCTGGCGGAAGGGGAGTTGAAGAGCTCCATGGCATAGATAGTGTCCCGGAGGAGTCGCCTATCCCTACGGGTGAGTCCTTGTGCCGGAGCACTCGGAGCTCGTCAAGGTAGCATCCCGGAGGAGCCGTCTACCTGGTGGAAGGGGAGTTGAAGAGCTCCCTGGCGAAGATAGTGTCCCGGAGGAGTTTCCTATCCCCACGGGTGAGTCCTTGTGCCGGAGCACTCGGAGCGCGTCAAGGTAGCATCCCGGAGGTGCCGTCTACCCGACTGGCCGAGGTAGCATCCCGAAGGAGCCGTCTACCTGGCGGAAGGGGAGTTGAGGAGCTCCCTGGTGGAGATAGTGTCTCGGAGGAGTCGCCTATCCCCGCAGGATGTTGTACACTCCGGAGAGTGGGTCGAAGTATATTCCATGACCAAGGCAAGGTGCGCATGGTGTGGTGAATGAGTGTGGTGCCCGGGGGCATGTAACATGATTGTGGCGCATGGGCGCGATGAAGTGAGTAAGGTGCCGGGGGCACGTCTTTGTTAGTTGCGCGGCGCATGGGCCCGACGTAGTGCGTATGGTGCCGGGGGCACGGTAGTGTGACAGAGAGCCTGGGGGCACGACTGTATCAGCGACGCGGCGCACGGTCGCGGCGGAGTGTTGAACTGCGGCGCCCGGACGCCGGCGACGGGGGTCGCGGAGTTGTGTCCAGGCGATGGGGTCGCCGAGTTGTGTCCGGGTGACGGGGTCGCGGGGTTGTGTCCGGGCGACGGGGGTCGTAGAGTTGTGTCCGGGTGACGAGGTCGCGGAGTTGTGTCCGGGCGACGGGGGTCGCGGAGTTGTGTCGGGGCGACGTGGTCGCGGAGTTGTGTCCGGGCGACGGGGTCACTGAAGTGTTTCCGGGCGACGGGGTCGCAGAGTTATGTATGGTCCCTTGAAGAGAAGTGAAGGTGTTAAGTATGGAGACCAAAGGCCAACCCATAGGGGAAGTCCAAGGCCAACCCTTAGGGGGAGGCCAAGGCCAATGCCAAGGGAAGGCCGAGGCCGACCCCAAAGGGGAGGCCGAGGCCGAGGCTGACCCCATAGAGAAGGCCAAGGCCGAGGCCGACCCCCAAGGGGAGGCCGAGGCCGAGGCCAACCCCATAGGGAAGGCCATGGCCGGGGCCGACCCCAAGGGGAAGGCCAAGGCCGAGGCCAACCCCATAGGGAAGGCCAAGGCCGAGGTCGACCCCAAGGGGAAGGCCAAAGCCAACTTCCTTGGGCAAGTTCCATGGTGCACCGATGGGTGACATATGAAGTGCGACGGTCGAAGTGTCATGAGGCTTCGCGCAAAAATGAACTTCTAAGTGACGAAGTAACGTAACGAAAGTGAGAAGTGCACGTGACTTGAACGTGCATGCTTTGACCGGTTGTGAGCGTTGAAAATGACTGTTGCTTGTGCGGATGTGTCATGCAAAATGGGACCCCAGTGGTCCTTTGGGTGTGACCAGAATAGGTTGGGAACACTATGTGGATAGATATGAATGGCACTGATCTTGTTTACCAGTTCAAGACTGAACAGAGTGTGAAGGAGGTTAATGTTTCAAGCTCAATTAGAGATAAGATTGTTGACAGTACCTGACGATATAGAGAAGTCCGAACCACTGTAGATGAGTTTGGTATCACAATTTGGAATCCATGGATCATTCCAAATTGAGATTTGAGAACCTATACCTACTTGTCAACATTAGTCAAGATACGATCATGACATTACCTATTCCTCGCAAAAACACGCCTAACAAAATCGTACATTACGAGTTACTTAGATCGGAAGATCTCACGACAGCTAGGGCTGTAAATGAACCGAGCCGTTTACGAACGGCTCGTGGTTCGTTCTCTTAAAAACTCGTTCATGTTCGTTCGTATAATATACGAACTGAACATGAACAAGTTTTTAGGGCTCGTTTATTAAACGAGCTGAACATGAACACTCCAAACTTGTTCGTGAACAGTTTGCCTAATTAATAAATTAATTATAATATATTTAATAATTAATATTTACATAAATTATATAAATTAAAATTTAAACCTGAAAGCCAGACCATAAAATTAAGTAGCCCAAAACCCCATGCCCACTTATAAAAATAGAGCCCAACCCCTAAATTTAATTTATGAAGCACAAGATGAAACCCTAACTATATGTAAACTAAAAGTCTAAAACCTAAAACCTAAATCTCTCATATCCTCAGAGTCTTCACAGCCGCATCCTCTTCCTCGTCTCTTCCTCCTCGTCTCATTCTCTCACTCTCACTCTCACACATACATCCTACAACAGCCCCCTCTCTGCATCTCTCACACATACAGATTGTTGCACACAACCGTCGCGTCTCTCTCTCTTCACAGACGGTAGCCACGTTATCCGTCTTTGCCGCCGTCATCGCCCGTCGTCGGATTCAACATGCGTCGCCGAATTCAACATGCGTCGCCGAATTCAACATGTGTCGCCTGATTCAGGCATGTTTTCGAATTGCGAAGCTGCAAAGCCAAGGGCTTGAAGAGGGAGCTGATTCATAAAGATTCGTTGCCGATCGATCGAGATTTTGTTTTACAGTTTTTTTTTATTTTGCATCCCTCATCGTATCTCCGTTCTTATTTTTGACTTATTATTGGAAAATAGCTTGATTGTTTGAACGATTTGGGGATTTTGAGTAAATTTAGGGATTTGATTGAAGAACACGAATGCGAGCTGAGTTTCCGAACTCGAGTTCGGCTCGTATTGTTAAACGAGTTGAACGAGCAGAGCCCGAGTTTCCCTGTCACGAACTCGAGCCGAGTTCAAACAAAAATATTTTGGCTCTTAACGAACTCGAGCCGAGCTCGAATATGCCGAAATTTAAAACGAACCGAGTTCGAACACACCCATGTTCGGCTCGAACTCTGTTCGTATACAGCCCTAACGACAACAACATGTTCATGGACCAAGTCCTTGTAGACATCAGTGCTTGCATGCATGCAAAAGATGTTAATGATTTAGCTTCTTTTAGTTGAGACATATGGACCCGGTCAATACTTGCGTTGATGAAAATCTGAACCTATATAACAAAAATCACAGAAAATAGGCACCACTTGTCAGCAATATCCTTACTTCTCGACATTTAGGAAAGCAAAAAAGAATGAGTCAGTCAACAGTTTGATGTATAGTAATCATCTTTTGGAGCCTATGAGGAAGCTATAAGTAAACTTAGAGATGTCAAATGGGCTGGGCGGCCCGTAGGCTGGCCCGACCCGGCCCGCTAATGAACAGTGCATGCCCGAAAATAAAGGGCCTTGGACCAGGCCAAGGTTTCACCAAAAATGGCCGGGGCCAGGCCCGGCCCGAAAAAATCCCGAAATTGGCCCTAAATCCAGCCCTAAAGTGGACTGGCCCTCTTATTTTCAGATTTTGTTTTCCTCCCCTTTTCCCCCTAACAGCTATATTCCCCAATAATTCTGAAGATTCCACTTTTACCCCCCTAACAACTATATAACGACTAGTTTGGGAGGTATTTTAGTTCAAGTTAAAATTTTTAAATCTTTTAAGGGTTTTTAAACTTTTACCTTCCCCAACAACTATAAACGGCTAGTTGTAAGGGGTATTTTGGTCTTTTGTGGACTTTGAAAAATCTATAAATTCATACCATCCCTCTCTAATTTTTCACACCAAACTTCTTACTCTCTCTTATCTAAACATTCTACATTTCTACAAGCTTTGCTACTATTTCCCTCTCCAATTACTACTCTTGCTAATTACTACTCTTATTTACATTAGTATTCTTGCTTTGTTTACATTAGTATTCTTGCTACTATTTCCCTCTCCAATTAGTATTCTTGCCAAATTCTAATTACTAGCTACTCCTTTTATTCATTTGTTCTCTCTAATTATTTTGTTTACTAATTAGTTTTTAGTGAATTCATATTTATTAATTACTATTACCAATTTGTTTTTAATTACTAACTCTCTCCAATTCTGAATCACTAATTACTCTTACTCATTTGTTACTCTTTAGTTCTTTTTAATTTTTATTTCTAATTACTTATTACTTTTCTAGTTTTATTTTTCAATCCAGTGAAAAAGTTTAGCGTCGAATATGGCTGGATTACTGAAGAAATTGAAGCGTGGATCATCATCGCGAAAAACACGGCCCGATGCACAAGCACCACCAGCACAAGCACAAGCACAAGCACCAATCCAAACACCACCACAACCATTCATTCCTGAACGAATGAGTACAGGCTATATGATAGATACCCAAGTCAATTGGGAGTTCAATCAAAACATTCCAGATTTTGAATATACGCTTTCACAAGATAGCCCGCATTTTAGTCAAGGACACAGCTCGGTTGGTGAAGCTACTACTCCGTGGCATAATGTTAACCCGATGAGTGGTCATGATGGAGAAGGGCCGATAAATCCTTCCGATAGTCTGCCAAAAGTCCAAAAGGTGAAAAAAAAAGCCGAGTGTTGGAATCATTTTGAAGAAATTATGGTGGACGGCGTCCGAAAAGCTCGATGTAAGTATTGCGCTAAATTATTTTCTACTAGTAGTGGTAATGGACATCTTAACAGGCATTACCCCCAGTGTGCACCTCGACAAGGCCACGTCGAACCTACCCAAACGAAGTTATCTTTTGACGGTAAGTTATTTGTTTATAATTAGCGAGAGCAAAGAGACGGTCTCGCTGAATTTGTTATTCACGGTGAACAAGCATTTAGTTTTGCCGATAATGCTAAGCACACTAGATATATGAACACCTACGTGCAACTTTTGTACAAAAGGGTTCATAGAAACACAACTAGATCCGATGCACTCCGGCAGCATTATGCAGCTAAAGCATGCCTGATCGATTATTTCGATCATTTTGACGGTAAAGTTAGTCTTACTTCTAATATTTGGCAATATCTGTATACTTTTATTAGTTATTATTGTGTGATGGGCCATTAGATTGATATTGACTGGGTTATGAACAAAAGAATCATCGCATTCGAACTCTTTCCTTTTCCACATGATGGAATTAACATTGTTACTATTATACTTCAAGCATGTACCACGTTTAAGCTAAAGGATACGATTATGAGTATTAGTTTTGATAATGCTTCTAACAATACAGCTACAGTTGATGCTTTAGCGGAGAGCCTCAACCCTGTAGTTTATGGTAATTTATTTCATGTTCGTTGTGTTTGTCATATAATTAATATAATTGTTCAAGATGGTTTATCTGCGGCAGGAGATATTCTTCTCAAAATGAGGGGTATGTCAGGGTTTGTTAATAGTTCGGGCCCTAGAACACAACAATTTAAAGCATTGTGTGTTCAATATAATATGCCTCGTAGGAAAAGACTTCCAGATGTGCCCCACAGGTGAAACTCTACATACCATATGCTTTTACATATTCTGTCATACAAAGAAGTCTATACTAATTTTCTACTAACCATGTTCCCAGCCGGCTTGTCAACTACCGCGGAATGACAGATGGCTACACACCTATGTGAATTTTTGGAGGTATTTTATACGTTCACCAATTTATTGTCTGGTACGTACTACCCCACCTCTCCTCTCGCTATAATAGAAATTTTCAAGATGGCTACAATATTAACGAAATGGAGATATATATGACCCTTTCGGCAAATAGTACAAGTGATGTATATAAAGTTTAATAAATATTGGAGCGATCTGCCTGTTGTTTTTGTTGTGGCTACTTGTTTAGATCCTAGGTTAAAGTTGCATGGCGTGAACGTCTCGATACAAGAGATATCGAGATTAATGTGCTACTCACAAGAGGACACAAACAAACTCACAGCGAAAGTGAGCAAGACCTTTGAGGAATTGTTCACCTTCTATCGTAATTCTTCTGACGTGCGCGGGCCAGCTTCATCATCGACTAGTGAGACGTATTATGCACCATACATTAAGGGCCTTGAACATCTAGTAGGAAGACAACTACCAGGTGAAGGTACTTCTAATTCGGCAGGTTCGTCTACTTTTTCCTCATTTAATGAGATTGGTGTATATTCAAATTCTGATCATTATTCGGCTTTATCAATGGAAGAACATGTTAATTTTAATTTGTTAAATTTTTGGAAATATAATCAAAACATGTACAAAACTTTATCCCAAATTGCACAGGATGTACTGCCGGTGCAAGCCTCCACGGTTGCTTCAGAGTCGGCATTTTTAGTGAGTGGGAGGGTTTTGGATGACAGGAAAAGCCGTCTTAACCCCGAGTCGCTCGAGCTATGTGTATCTTGGAAGGATTATCTTGATGCGAAATACCGCGAGCAAGATAAACCGATTAATGATAGGAGGAGCAGTGACTCGGACGTTGAAAAACTTCCAGCTAATCAGGTAATTTCTTTTTATTTTCCTTTTCTCAAGTTTTTAGAATAATTTTTTTCACAAAACATAGTTCTTTTTTCATATATTATAATAAGTTTTTACAAACAAGATAGATATTTTCCATATATATAAAAAAAGAGGTAACTTCGCCTGTTTGTTTACAAGTAGCCAGTCCCAAGCCCGGATAAAAGGAGGAGGGCCTATGAACAAATTTATCTTTAATTTAACTCTATCAATTTGAATATTTGAATGTTATAAATATTATTGTATACACACATATTACTACATATACGTGTGCCTGTTTAGACATTTTTTGTACACATGTACATATCTTTGAATGTTATAAATATTATTGTACACACATATTGCTGTATACACACATGTACAAATCTTATAATATATTACAGAATTACCACATTTACTTGCATACACACATTTTTACTACATGTACACATATTACTACATTTACTTGCTTGCATACACACAACTTGCTTACATAATAATAAGAAATTATCGCAATTTAAATCTTTACTTTGAATAATAAGAAGTTGGGAAAGAGAAAGAAAAAATGGGGGGGGGGGGGGGCCCGGGCCGGCCCAAAATATTGGGCCTAGGGCCTGGGCTTGGACTGGGCCTATATATCCCAAATTTTGGGCCAGGCCCGGCCAGTTTTCCTCCCATCTGGCCCGACCCCGGCCCGTTTTCTTTTGAGGCCCGCTGGGCCGGCCCAAGCCCAGCCCATTGACATCTCTACTGTAAACTAGGGAATGTGACGTAAGACTAGGGGTGCAACTAAAACCGATGTACTTTAAAAGTCCAACGAGCATTAACCCAAGAAAAGATTGAATAAATTGGGTTGAGAGGGCTTTTTCGGGTTGAGCTGGGTTGGGTTGAGTTGGCTTTTTTGGGTTTCAATAATTTGATCAAATAAAAAAAATATTTTTTATTTGAATAAAAAGTGGAATTGTGGTGGCTGGTGATGGCTGTCAGTGATGTTGGTGGCGGCAGCCGGCGATTGACGGTGGCGGTAGTGGACGTTGACGGCGGCTGGAGTGATGGCTATTGGTTGCGGTGGCGGTGGCTGCAGGCACTTGCAGTAGTTGGAGTCGGTGGTACCTGCTCCCGACAGCTGTGGTGCCTGCCAGCGTTGGCAGCAGCCAGAGTTGGCAGCAGCCACAGTTGGCAGCAGCCACAGTTGGCAGCAGCCACAGTTGGCAGCGCCTGCCGTCAGCCGACGGTGCTGGTGTCTGGTGGTGGTTAAAAAAATGAGTTTTTACCAAATGGATTATAAAAAGCCCAACTCAACTAACCAACTATTATACGAGCTCATCCATTTTAACCCATTTTATAATTAGGTTGGTTTGGTTGGGTAAGAATTCAGATTCTTTTGAGTTGGGTTGGTTAAAACCCATAAAACTCAACCCCAAAGTCGCAGCCCAACATAAGAGTATCCAATGCCCTTGTTTAAATTGCGGCAGACCCACATCTATCAGATGAACTGACGTACATGAGAGTCTGATACCGACTTGTAATTTGTTCTAAATTAAGCACACATCAGTATTGATATGTATGGTGGTAAGAAACACGCTTGAGCTTTTTCCTAGGATCAAGAATGAATTAATATGGGAAGTGGTAGGTTTAATAATCTTGGTTTTGCTGCGCAAAAAAAATTGTTGTGGCAACTTCACAGCGTGAGCTGGTTAATTTAGTATTATATACGCTATGCTACGAATGAGGGTTCAGTATGTCTGGGTATTGTAATCCAGGGGTTACAGGGTCTTTGTAGAAACGTAAAGTGGTTGCGATGTGTCCACATGGAACATAAGGATGTAAAGATGTAAAGAGTTGCATGGAGCATCTATTACCGTGTTTAGGGTTTTGAATCCAAGCAATAAGCCACTCCTTAGGGAGACCCCCGTTTCGTCAGTACACACCCCGTGTAGGCACCTTATTTTTGTAATCATTTTAAATTAAGTACTTATTGGGCTTTGTTATTAAATAGAGTTTATTATTAGGGGGTTAGGCCTAATAATATAACTTAATTAATTTAATTTGGTCCAGTCCATAGCAGTCCAGTCCAGTTGTCTAGTTCAGTCCAGTTGTCCAGTTAGTAATTAGGCTTAGTCCAGTCCAACTACGTTAGTCCAGTTCGTGTTTAGATTATGATTTGTCTAGAAGATTTAAGATATTATTTGTGATTTTCCTTGATGTAAGGGATTAAATCATGGACTTATGTGAAAAATGAAGATAATTGCCGAATATGGTACATTCCAATTTTTGATAAAGCGGCTAGTTAGCTGACTTTTGTCAATCTACGATCTTTACCAAATATTATGTCTTATCATCATATTGCAGATTGTTATGACCATCTTTATCATTTATGGCATCTCATTCTTCTATAAATAAGGCCCTCGACCTACATTTTTAGGATCCTAATCTTTTCTCCTTAGAGCTTTTATACCATTTCTCATAGAAGTGTTATATCATCTATTTGTGGGTCCCTAAATACACCTAGAGGGGGGTGAATAGGTGTTTTACAACTTTGAGTATGAATTTAAAAATTAAGATTAAAACGTAAAGACGGATATAATAGTAACAAGTTTAACACAAAGATTTATACTGGTTCGGCCCCACCAGCCTACGTCCAATCCTTGAGCACTCCACACAAGGGAGACCTACTCGAGCCTTTCATTAAACCAACTAGCTTCGGGAGCTCAAACCACAATACAATATCCGAAACCCTTCCAAGGTTTCCAACAGATTACAAATGAAAAGAGATTACAATTTGAATACAATAAACAGGCTCCTTCTTGAGCAGATAGTACAATGAAAGTTTTAAAGCTAAGCCTTCTTAGGTGAGAAGATCTATATCCTTTCAAGAACCAAACCAAGAAGCTTACACAGAACTTTCTCAAAGGTAAACTCACTCAAAAGACAATTGATAAGAATAAGAGATTGAGATGAGAGAGTTTTTCAGAGTAAAAATTTGCGCGAGAGAAAAAGGTAATAAATGCTCTAACGGATTCCCTATTTATACAGGAAGGAAATAGAGGATCGTTAGGAAGAAAAACCAAACAAGAAGGATTCGACTAAAATATTTTGGCTTCGACTAAAAGTCTTGCCTTCGACTGAAAGTCTTGGCTTCGACTAAAACATTTGGCTTCGACTGAAAATCTTGACTTCGACTGAAAGTCACAGCTTCGACTGAAAGTCTTAGCTTCGACTGAAAGTCACAGCTTCGACTAAAAGTCTTAGCTTCGACTGAAAGTCACAGCTTCGACTCAAGGCTTTAGCTTCGACTAAAACATTTTGGTTTCGACTCAAAAACTTGACTTCGACTAAAAATCTTGGCTTCGTTCTTTACTAGAATTTTTGTTAGATGTTTTAAGAAAGACTTAAAGAAAAACTAATCAATAAAAAGTATACTTCAAGAACTTGCATCTTCATCTGTAGTCCAAAACTTGAGTCCAAACAAGTCCAAAGTCTTTGTCATCCATGTCAAGGTCATGCAAAGTCTCTGTCATCCATGTCAAGATTATGTCTTTGTTTGATTAAGATAAAACCTGAAATGGTTTAACTTTAATAATATTGTCAGATTAATGTTAGATAAGATAAGTCTTAAATCATCAAAATCAACAAGTCAACAATCTCCCCCTTTTTGATGATGACAATATTAGTTCTAACAGTTAAAAAGACATACTCCCCCTTAATCAGTTAACATTCACATAAGAGAACAATAAAAAGAGCATCTTTAAATATTCAGCAAAAGATTTAATACAGATGCACAAAAAGATTGATAGATTAATACATGTTCTCCCCCTTTGTCAAAGCAAAAAGTGGGGGCAGCCAGGGCAACAAAGAATGAATAAATAAAAACTAAGGCCGACGGCGGTGAGAACCCTGTGTAGAGGATGAGGGATCAGCGGGCAGCTGAGCAAACCGACAAGTACCGTGCGCAGAAGAGGGAGCAGCCGGTGACGGAGCAGTTGTGGGAACTTCAACTACTTCAACGACGCGAGGAGAGCGCGGCGGCGGAGGATTGTAAGTAAGATACGGGTTGAAGAACCATTCTTCCCCGTCGTTGCCAGTATGTCAAGAAGGAAAGACATATGGACGAGTCACCCGAAAACCATGAGCCTGATCAAAGATCTGGTGTGCCAAATAGCGGTTCTGTTCGGTCAGAATGCTCGTGGTGAGATAAGCCTGGCAACGATGATCCTGAAGGGCAGCCTCTTGCTGGCGGTGAAGGTCATGCTGCATTCTTGTCAGACTTTCCAGAATGGGGGTTTGATTTAGAGGGAGAGAGGTGAGGTTAGCGGTGAGGTCATTGAGGAGGTTGTGAAAATCTTTTTGGTTTGAGAGTAGCTGGGCGGAAGAATGTTGAACCGACTACTGAAGAGCAGCAAGCTCATGAATAAGAATAGTGTGGTTAGCGGTCATGGAAGCAGCAAGGGTGGTTTGGGATTCAAGAATGAGCTGAATCGAGGTAGAGATGCGAGAAAGAGTGTCAGAGAGGTCGGGGTGGTCAGAAGAGAGAAAGTCGTCAAAATTGAAATTTGTGAAGTCGTTTAGCGGACTAGTGAAGAAGGGATCAGCAAGATGAGGAGGGGTGGGAAAAGGAGGAACCGAGGTGGAAGGGTCAGTAGTAGCAGGGGGTATGAACTGAGTAGAAGGAGGTGGAGGTGGTGAAAAAGATGGGAAGGAAGCAGAATGGGGGGCTGAAGGAATTTCAGGAGCAGGGGAGGGAACATGAATGGAAGCAAAGGCAGGAGTGGGGGTTGGAACAGACTGGGTGTGGGAAGGGCGTTCAAGAAGGACAATGTTGGAGGTGAGATCGGAGTGGATGGTGAAGCCGGCTCGACGAAGAGAAGTTTCATCGAGAACATGATGACTCGGAAGAGGGATACGTTCCGAGTTAGAGGTAGGCAAGGGAACATGAAAATGTTCAAAGACGCAAGTTAACAGAAGGCCGAAGGGAAGGTTAACAGAAGATTTGTTTTTACGGGCATTCATGACGAGCATGATAATGCCTGCAATGTTTAATGGGGAATCCCGAATGAAATAGGTGAGAAGAATGATGTTTAAGTAGGAAAAGGTAGCATAGGAGCCAAAACGGGCCGAGAGATTGTAGCAAAGAATAAGGTGGAGAACGCGATAAAGAGGGGACATGTCACCTAAATTGGGTTTACGGGGTTGAGAAATAGACCGGTCCCCTAAGAGAGTTTGGGTATGTTGGAGTGGAGTAAAAGAACTGGTGGTACACCACGTGTTGGCAGTGAAAACAAGGGTAGATGATTGATTTACAAAACTGAAAATGTGGGCCAACATAGTGGCATCAAGATGAATGTGGACCCCATTCACATACGAGGTCAGAAAAGTAGGTGGTTGAGCATTAAAGTGCAAGTTGGAGTAGAACATGCGCACAAGAGCAGGATAGTAAGTGGAGGGTGGAGAGAGAATAGAGAGACAACCCATTCGCTCAAACAGAGCGGTAACACCAAGTTGAGTCATGAGATTGACATTACTTGGGCGACCGGGGATGACTTCCCGATTTACGAAATGTGTATAATATGTGAGTTGGTCGTCGGGAGTTGGAAAGAAATGGGGAATGCGAAGGATATCGGAAGGGGAAGTGTATGGGCAGGTAGAGGGTGGGCAAGTTGGTGGAGAAGCAGACGAAGAAGAGGTAGCAGGTGGAGGAAGAGGATGAGGGGTAGGAACTACAGTACCTGAAGTGGACGGAGTAACTGATGACAGATGGACAGTTGCAGAGGACGATCGGCACGAAGCAGCGGTGGATGTTTGACGGGTGCGAGGGCGGGTGGTCGGCGGTGGAGCAGCCACATCGGCAGGCGCAGCATCGGTAGAGGGCGGAGCCCCATCGGATTCTTCGTCAGATTGAATAATAAGACGATGACGACTTAGAGGTCGTCGGTTGGAGGCCATGTGGGTCCTTGGAGTGACAGGTGGACAAGAGAGAGAAGAAGAGAAACAAAAGTGAAAACGAAAGACAAACAGTGAAAAAGTGGAACAGTAAAAAGTGAAAGTGAAAAAGGTGGCATATAAATAGGCAGAGAACTTTCAGTCGACTGAAAGTCATGTTTCAGTTGACTGAAGGGGTTTGAGTCGACTGAAAGTGGACTTTTAGTCGAATAAAACTTGTTTCAGTCGACTGAAACAAGTTTTATTCGACTGAAAGTGAACTTTTAGTCGACTGAAAGTGGACTTTTAGTCGACTGAAACTCTAACAGAGCAAAAATTAACTAAGATCGCATATTCCCAAACGACGACGAAGAGAACAGAAAGAAGATTCAGCTAAAGGTTTTGTAAAGATATCGGCGAGCTGATCTTCAGAGCCAACTTTCTTGAGTTCAATTAACCATTTTTGAACATTGTCGCGGAGAAAGTGATGACGAATATCAATGTGCTTAGTGCGTGAGTGTTGGACATGATTTTTACTAATATCTATAGCACTGCTACTATCGCACATAATAGGAATAAGCTCTAAAGAGACACCAAAATCTTGTAAAGTTTGACGCATCCATAAAACTTGGGCACAACAGCTTCCAGCTGCAACATATTTCGCTTCAGCAGTGGATAGAGCCACATATGTCTATTTCTTACTGTGCCACGAAACTAAAGCATCTCCGAGAAACTGACAGGTGCCACTAGTACTCTTACGATCAACAAGACATCCCGCATAATCAGAATCAGAAAAACCGACCAGATCTATTGAGGAATTACGAGGATACCAGAGACCTAAGTTTAAAGTGCCAGAGAGATATTTAAAAATACGTTTAACTGCAGATAAATGAGATTCTTTGGGACAGGCTTGAAAACGGACACAGATGCAAACACTAAACATGATGTCAGGTCTAGATGCAGTAAGATAGAGTAAACTACCAATCATACCACGAAAAAGTTTACAATCTACATCTTTACCATTTTCATATTTGATAAGATTGATGCTGGGAGAAATAGGGGTACCTCTAGGTTTAGCATTTTCCAAGCCAAACCTTTTCAAAAGTTCCCGAGTGTACTTAGACTGATTGATAAAAATTCCTTCTTTGGACTGCTTGATTTGAAGTCCAAGAAAAAAAGTAAGTTCACCCATCATGCTCATCTCAAATTCTCTGCGCATATTCTCAGCAAATTCTTGGCATAGATCATTGTTAGTGGCACCAAAAATAATGTCATCAACATATATTTGAACTATTAAAATATGGGAACCACGAGTTTTCGTAAAGAGAGTGGTATCGACTTTGCCACAAGAGAATCCATGATCAATGAGGAAGCTACTAAGACGATCGTACCAAGCTCGAGGAGCTTGTTTAAGAACGTACAAAGCCTTTTTCAGTTTAAAAACATGATTGGGGTATTTTTCATTTTCAAAACCGGGAGGTTGTTTAACAAAAACTTCCTCCTGTATTACCCCATTCAAGAAAGCACTTTTCACGTCCATTTGAAAAAGTTTGAAGTTCAAATGACATGAAAATGCCAAAAGAACTCTGATAGCTTCAAGTCGAGCAACAAGGGAAAAGGTTTCATCAAAATCAACCCCTTCGACTTGATTGTATCCTTAAGCAACTAGTCTAGCTTTGTTACGAACAATATGGCCATCTTCATCAAGTTTGTTTCGAAAAACCCACTTTGTTCCAATGACCTTTTGTTGAACAGGAGCCGGAACTAGTGTCCAAACATCGCTTCTCTCAAATTGATTCAATTCATCTTGCGTGGCAAGAATCCACTCCGAATCATTTAGAGCCTCTGAAATGTTTTTGGGCTCTATTTGAGAAAGAAAGGCAAAATCCGCACAAAAGAGATTTACCCTAGACCGAGTTGTAACTCCGCGTTCCACATTGCCTATGACTTGTTCTAATGGATGACTCGAAGAGTATCTCCAACTTTTTGGAAGTGGCAGAGTCTCATCATTATTGTTGTGAGAAGATGTTGAACACTCCCCCTCAGTGGAGGAGACGTTAAGTTTGTTATTCAAGTCCATGGAGAGTTCTTCACCGTCATCACATGCAATCTTACTTGGTTTTTAACATTAGTTTCTTTAAATACTACATGCATAGATTCTTCAATGGTCATAGACTTACGGTTATAAATTCTATATGCTCTACTTTTTAATGAATAACCAAGAAATATTCCCTCGTCAGATTTCGCATCGAACTTTCCCAAATTCTGACGATTGTTCAAAATAAAGCATTTGCAACCGAAAACCTTGAAATAATCGATTTTTGGTTTTCGATTTGAGAACAGTTCGTATGGAGTTTTATCAAGAATTGGTCTGATGAGTACTCTGTTCAACACGTAACAGGAAGTGCTGACGGCTTCTGCCCAAAAATATTTTGGCAGAGAGTTTTCTTGAAGCATGGTTCGGGCCATTTCTTGAAGAGTACGATTCTTTCTCTCAACAACTCCATTTTGTTGGGGTGTACGAGGAGCAGAAAACTCATGTGAAATGCCATTTTGAATACAAAAAGGATAAAATCTTTTTCAAATTCACCGCCATGATCACTTCGAATTTTTACAAGCTTCAACTCCTTCTCATTTTGAAGCTGCTTAACAAGACTGAAAAAAATTTCAAACGCTTCATCTTTACGAGTTAAAAAAAGAACCCAGGTGTATCTTGAAAAATCGTCAATAATGACGAAGGCATAAAATTTTCCACCTAGGCTAGCATTTCTAGTAGGACCAAAAAGATCTAAATGAAGGAGTTGAAGAGGGCGAGAGGTGGAAACAACATTTTTGGCTTGAAAAGAAGTTTTTGACTGTTTACCATATTGACAGGCATCACAGACTCTATCCTTGATAAACCTCAAATTTGGTAAGCCTCTGACATGGTCTTTCGAGAGAAGTTTCTTGATTAGATCCATGTCAACATGACCTAATCTACGATGCCACAACCAAATATCATTGTGCTGAACAGAAAGACATACTTCACGAGAGTAGTCAGATGCATCAAAAGATAGAGTATAGATATTACCATCTCTCTTACCGATCAGCGTTCCCATCTGAGGCATGACTGATAAGACATTTTTCGCCTTCAAACTGAACTTTGTGTCCACTATCGATTAGTTGACTGATACTTATCAAATTAAACTTTAAATCGTCAACTAAGGATACGTTGTCGATAGAAATGGAATCGGTGCCAATTTTACCTTTATCGATGATCTTACCATTTGAGTTGTCTCCAAAGGTAACAAGCCCGCCATTTTTCGGGGTGATGTGCGAGAACAGAGAACGATCACCTGTCATATGTCTTGAACAACCGCTGTCGAGAATCCATTTGTTGCAGTCTACCCTTGCTTTCAAGCATACCTACAACAGATTCTGGTTTCGTTCCTTTAGGTACTCACACTTTCTTGGGTCCTGAAAGATTATATAAAAAAGATTTTGGCACCCATACATGTTTCATTTTATTCTTAGTAAAAGAAAAGGATGACTGATTTTTAATAAGATTAAGAGGACAATTTTTGACTAAATGTCCTTTTTTGTTACATACCGTACAGAGAGTGAATGGTGAGCAGGAAACTAAACTTTTGTTAAAGAAATTTTTGTAATCCTTTTGCTTCTTTGAAGGATCATAACCAAATCCACTTTTCTCAAAGACACATATTTGTTTTCCCAAAAGAATATCCAAATTCTCTCTTCCTTGGGTAAATTTTGAAAGAGTAAAATTCAGATCTTCAATCTCCTTTTCTAAATTTATTTTTTGTGTAGACATATCCTCCAGTTGAGATTTTAAAGATTCATTTTCAACTGGAACTTTGACTTCTTTGAGAAATTGGATTTCAGAAGGCTCAAGAGAATTTTCCTTCTTAAAAGCATTTAGATTATTTTCTAAAGAGACATTTTCAGAAATATAAAATTCATTTTTTTCTTGCAACTCTTCCTTTTCACCTTCCAACTCTTCAACAGTACTTATCAAAGAAAAAGCCTTATTTTTTAGATTTGCATTTTTAGTTTTTAACTTTTCATAGTTTTTACTGAGTTCGAGAAAAGCTGACTTAAGTTCGTTAAAATATTTTTCAGGGGTTACCTTGGGATCATCATCGTTTGCCATGAAGCAAAGTTGAGCTACGTCCTCATCCTCGCTACCTTCCTTATCGCTTTCATCAGAGTCATCCCAAGTCAGCAGTGCTTTTCTGGATTTGAACTTCTTCTCCTTGAAGTCTCGATTGTTGCTGTTTGCGGTTTTGTTCCTGAGTTGTGGACAATATTTCTTTATATGCCCAGTTCTGCCACATTCGTAGCAGGCGTCAGGATTTTCCTTTACGTTCCAATCACTGTTATTTCTTTGATGTGATTGGTTTGTTGGATTTCTCCTGAACATCCCATCCCTCTTGTTTGCAAGAAATTTCTTGAACTTACGAGTGATGAGAGCCATTTTAGGATCAGAATCGTCGCTGCTTTCCATTGGTTCATGAGAGGTCTCAGCTTTAAGAGCTAAGTTCTTCTTCTTGGAGGTGGTTTCTTCTTCGTCATGAATTTTCATTGTAATTTCATGAGTCATTAAAGAACCCACCAATTCTTCAAGCTTCAGCACATTCAAGTCATTCGCCTCTTGAATGGCTGTGAGTTTTGCTTCCCATCTTTTTGGGAGAGATCTGAGAACTTTTCGGACCACTTCATTTTCTGGGTAAGTTTTACCCAAAAGTCTCAGCCCATTGATAATGAGTGTGAATCTGGAGTACAACTCATTTATGGACTCGTGCTCCTTCATCTTGAAGGCCTCGTACTGCTGGACCAACATGTTGATTTTGGTGTCTTTTACTTGATTTGTTCCTTCATGAGTAACCTCCAACAATCTCCATATTTCTCTAACTGTCTCACATGCTGAGACTCGATTGTACTCATTTATGTCGAGGCCACAGCTGATAATGTTCTTAGCTTTATCATCCATGGAGAAAAGCTGTGCCTCATGATTATCCATTTCAAGAATTCCTTTCGGAATCTTGGTTCCATCATGTCCATCCTTCATAGGAATTATAGGACCATTTTCAACAACATACCATACGTGTGTATCCTGCCTTAGAAAATTCCTCATGCGATTTTTCCAGTAGCTGTAGTTGTCATTTTTCAACAAGGGTGGCCTGGTGGTTGCTGATCCTTCTTCCATAACGCGATCTTTAGCTCTTGACGATTAAGTCACAGAAGAATACCAGAGCACACGGCTCTGATACCACTTGTGGGTCCCTAAATACACCTAGAGGGGGGTGAATAGGTGTTTTACAACTTTGAGTATGAATTTAAAAATTAAGATTACAACGTAAAGACAGATATAACAGTAACAAGTTTAACACATATATTTATACTGGTTCGGCCCCACCAGCCTACGTCTAGTCCTCGAGCACTCCACACAAGGGAGACCTACTCGAGCCTTTCACTAAACCAACTAGCTTCGGGTGCTAGCTCAAACCACAGTACAATATCCGAAACCCTTCCAAGGTTTCCAACAGATTACAAATGAAAAGAGATTACAATTTGAATACAATAAACATGCTCCTTCTTCAGCAGATAGTACAATGAAAGTTTTAAAGCTAAGCCTTCTTAGGTGGGAAGATCTATATCCTTTCAAGAACCAAACCAAGAAGCTTACACAGAACTTTGTCAAAGGTAAACTCACTCAAAAGACAATTGATAAGAATAAGAGAATGAGATGAGAGAGTTTTTCAGAGTAAAAATTTGCGCGAGAGAAAAAGGTAATAAATGCTCTAACGGATTCCCTATTTATACAGGAAGGAAATAGAGGATCGTTAGGAAGAAAAACCAAACAAGAAGGATTCGACTAAAATATTTTGGCTTCGACTAAAAGTCTTGCCTTCGACTGAAAGTCTTGGCTTCGACTAAAACATTTGGCTTCGACTGAAAATCTTGACTTCGACTGAAAGTCACAGCTTCGACTGAAAGTCTTAGCTTCGACCGAAAGTCTTAGCTTCGACTGAAAGTCTTAGCTTCAACTGAAAGTCTGAGCTTCGACTGAAAGTCACAGCTTCGACTGAAAGTGCTTCGAAAAAGTCACAGCTTCGACTCAAGGCTTTAGCTTCGACTAAAACATTTTGGTTTCGACTCAAAAACTTGACTTCGACTAAAAATCTTGGCTTCGTTATTTACTAGAATTTATGTCAAATGTTTTAAGAAAGACTTAAAGAAAAACTAATCAATAAAAAGTATACTTCAAGATCTTGCATCTTCATCTGTAGTCCAAAACTTGAGTCCAAACAAGTCCAAAGTCTTTGTCATCCATGTCAAGGTCATGCAAAGTCTCTGTCATCCATGTCAAGATTATGTCTTTGTTTGATTAAGATAAAACCTGAAATGGTTTAACTTTAATAATATTGTCAGATTAATGTTAGATAAGATAAGTCTTAAATCATCAAAATCAACAAGTCAACACCATTAAGAGTAACTAGCCCTTCATAATTTACACTAAAAGAGTCTCAAGTCTCTTGTATCGTAGATCCTTCACAGAGGGTTCTTGAATTCTCTAGACAGCCAGATTCGTGAGATATAATTTACAGTTTTCTTGTCTGCTTTAGTAGTCTAGAATTATTTCCCACTTCCCGCAATCAATCATAAAAGATAATATTTTAATTCCTTAGTTTAAATTTAAGATCGAAGTGTACGTCGCCTCCTGTAGGATCAGAGCTGGCATACTATGGTTTTGATCTCGATTTGCCCGACCGGATAAAAAGGCCATTCAACCACTGATGTCAAGTTCAAGCTAGTAATATAGAAATAAACCTATGTTTATGTTATTGCATGTTTATGTGTTAAAAAGGCCAAAAACTAATAGAAATGGAGTAGAGATCGAAAGGGTATGGAGGACGCCTAACACCTTCCCATCGTATAACTTAGTTCCCGAACCCATTTCAATAGATTAGTAGTCTTTTTGGACATGTTTAGAGTCATTTTCGGGTTTTTCTTATGTTCTTTTGTTTAATTAAATAAGATGGATACTCCCTAAAATCTTCTCTTCCAGAGGATGTTTTCTGTGGCTGTTTGCTACAACGACTTTGCTGGAGACTAAAAACTAAAAGGACTAGACTTGAAAACTTTTCTATTCCTTTTTGGCCTTTTTGCATTTTCTTTGTGTTGAATAACATGTATGATGTGCTATAATTGTGGTGCTTGTGCTCTTATTTCGTGCCTCACACATGTCAGGTCTGTCCCTAACCCACCCATTTAAGGGAACGATTGAAACCCTTGATCTTCCTAGTTATGAGGTGAATTCGACTGTACCCTAAGCTCCAAGGCCTCATACTAAGGGGCCTCCTAGTTTCTTGGTATATTAAACAACTGGTACACGTACTGATGATCGGCCATTATTAACTACATGAGTTATGGGTGGGAGGTATATGGTACGTGTAACGACCCAGTCCACGGCCCCACCACAGGGCATTGCCTCCCTCAAAAGGGCTAGCCTAGTAGGTACTTATGAGTTCATAGGCAGGGTCTTATAAGGCCAATCGCAAACTCTCTCACAACCGATGTGGGATATTACAATCTCCCCACCTTATTCCTTAGCGTCCTCGCTAAGGCTCGATCACACATAGCCCAGAATCTTCCTCTATAGCCAATGTGGGATATACCCAGCTCACCATTCGTTGCCCCAACCATCCTCTTGATGTGGGATATACCGAGGCTTGCCTTCGTTTCCCCCAACCATTGGCAACCCGACTGGACAGTCCAGCCCGAGCTTTCGAGAGTCGGCTTTGATACCATCTGTAACGACCCGGTCCATGGCCCCACCACAGGGCATTGCCTCCCTCAAAAGGGCTAGCCTAGTAGGTACTTATGAGTTCATAGGCAGGGTCTTATAAGGCCAATCGCAAACTCTCTCACAACCGACAGCATACGCGATCCTTCCGTCCCGAACTTGAAATAAAAATCAAACAAGAGATCGAACGACTTCTGCAGGCTGGCTTCATCGAACCCATCACTCATCCTATCTGGTTAGCCAATATTGTTCCTGTGCAAAAGAAGAGCGGACAAGTTCGCGTTTGTATTGACTTCCGCGATTTGAATAAGGCATGCCCTAAAGATGAGTTCCCACTGCCCAATATTGATATGCTCACGGAGGCTGCCGCCGGACACGAGACCCTGTCCTTCATGGACGGCTTCGCCGGCTACAACCAAATTCGAATGAACCCAGATGACTGTGCCAAGACAGCTTTTCGGACCCCAATGGGTAACTTTTGTTGGAAAGTCATGCCTTTTGGTCTCAAGAATGCGGGTGCCACCTATCAGAGAGCTATGACAGCTATCTTCCACGACATGATACACCGCACGGTGGAAGACTATGTTGACGACCTCGTTATTAAATCTAAAAAGGAAAGTGAGCATCTTGTGGACCTGCGGGCAGTTTTTGATCGATGTCGTCAATACAACATGCGGATGAATCCGTTGAAATGTGCCTTTGGAGTCTCCTCCGGCAAATTCCTCGGCTTTTTGGTCAGTCGACAGGGCATTGACATTGACCCTTCTAAGGCCGCCTCTATCCAAGAAATGCCCCCTCCCAAGAGCAGCAAACAATTGAAGAGCTTCCTTGGCAAGATCTCTTACCTCCGCTGATTCATCCCTGCCTTGGCCGAACTCATCACGCCCTTCCAGCACTTGACGCGTAAGAGCGCACCGTGGAGTTGGCATGCGCCCCAACAGCAAGCATTCGAACAGATCAAGGCGGTTCTCATGTCACCGCAGACCATGGTCGTGCCACAACGAGGTATACCACTCTTGCTTTATTTGACCTCCACGCCCAGGTCCATAGGGGCATTGCTTGCTCAAGAGGTGGATGGGGTGGAGCGCCCGGTTTATTATCTCAGCCGATCAATCAGGGGCCCCGAAGCCAATTACTCTGAGCTTGAGAAACACTGCTTAGCCTTGGTCTACGCCTCGCAGAAATTCAGACACTACTTCTTGTCACACCAGATCACACTTGTCACCAAGGCCGATCCATTACGATACATGCTCACGCGCCCTGCCCTGTCTGGCCGGCTTACTCGCTGGTTGCTGTTATTGGCCGAGTTCGGCCTGTCCATCAAGAATCCTACAGCTTTACGAAGTCAAGCACTAGCGGACCTCTTGGCCTTCTTCCCACGCCAACAACATGAACCGACTTCAGATCAATTGCCTGGGGAAGAAACGGCCCTGACCTCTGACATTGGTGAATTGTGGACGCTTGAGTTCGACGGCTCAGCCACTAGCAAAGGACCCCATGGATCTCCCCTCCGGCAAGGGGGTGCCGGCATTGTCCTTCGAAATTCAGAGGGTGTTACCACATCCCTATCCTTCAAGCTTGCATTCCCGGTGTCTAACAATGAAGCTGAGTATGAGGCACTTGTCATTGGCCTCATGTTGGCTGCCAGTATGGGGGCTAAGGCATTGTGCGTAAAAGGGGACTCGAACTTGATCATGAAGCAGGCCGACGGGGAGTTCGCAGTCAAGGAGCCAGCCTTGGCACCTTATCGTGCCTTGGTGCAATACTTGGAAGGAAGATTTGGCCATATCCAGTACGAACATCATAACAGGTGCCACAACCGACATGCAGACAGCTTGGCCACGATCGCGTCAAAGATGGAGGTTGATGGTGAGCAGCGAATGCTAACCATCATCAAGAGGACGGAACCATGCACATCATTGAACCTAGTCCCGAAGGACATTACTACAGACCATTGGAGGCAACCAATTGTCGACCAACTTAAGGCGCCATCTCTCGCTACCGCATCTACCCTTGCAGATTTCTTGATGTTGGGAGACGTCTTGTACAGGCGATGCCCCGGAGGCACTCTGGCCAGGTGCTTGGCACCGGAAGAAGCAAAGTGCAAATTACAGTTCGGCCATCAGAAGTGTTGTGGCCTCGACGGTCCCCCTTTATACCGTCGCCTCCAGCGTATGGGTCTCTATTGGCCATCCATGGCCAAGGATGCCTCAGACATACAAGGGGACTGCCACGAGTGTTCGTACGCACCGGACAATACTGAAGCTCTTGTCATTAACGTCGAAGGTGACTGGCGCCAGCCTTTCATCCAGTACTTATCCCACGGAGTTCTACCGCCTGACCGCAGCTCGGCACGATCTATCAAGCGCAAGTCGGTCAAGTATTTTGTGACGGAAGGAGAGTTGTTCAGCAAGGGATTTTCGGGACGCACCCTGCGATGCCTGCAAGGTGCCCAGGCAGTCGAGGTGATTAACGAAGTACACAACGGTGATTGTGGTGAGCATCAAGGCTCTCAGAAGTTGTATGCAGAGTTACTAAGGATGGGATACTACTGGCCAACTATGGAATCTGACGCGATCTCTCATGTCCGGCACTGCCAACCATGTCAGAGACACTCCGACAGAATGCACACGCCGGCGTCCGATCTCCGCATGATCTTAGCCCCTTGGCCATTTCACTCCTGGGCTCTCGACCTCATAGGCCCCATCCACCCAACATCACGGGGTCACACTTGGATCATGGTTGCAACGGAACGTTTCACAAAGTGGGTCGAAGCCATACCTCTACGGCGAGCCACGGGAGGCGCCATCGCCAACTTCTTGTGCGACCACATCGTCTGTCGCTTTGGTATCCCCCGGTGTATCATATCCGACAACGGCACGCCATTCATCAACAGGGATGTCCGAGCTTTCATGGAAGGATACAACATCAACCACGCTACATCCACTCCTTACTACCCACAAGGGAATGGTCAAGCCGAAGCTTCTAACAAAACTCTATTGCGGGTATTATCACGAATGGTCCATGATGCAAGTGGTTCATGGTCCGAGAAGTTAAGCTTCGCACTTTGGGCCTATAGAACCTCCAAGCATACAGCAACAAAGACCACACCCTTTTCCCTTGTCTACGGGGACGAGTGTGTCGTACCAGCCGAGATTACAGTCGCATCAGCCAGACTCTCCCTAAGCAGTGGGCTTGGAGAGGAAGAAACCAGAATGACCGCCCTTGAAGGACTTGATGAAAGGAGAGCCAATGCCTTGCGCCGTATGAAGAAATACCACGAACAACTCACCAAGGCATATGGAAAGACTGTGAAGCAAAGAACATTCGTCGAGGGCGACCTTGTTCTTCAAGCCGCCAAACATGTACGCGCCAACATGTCAGCCCCCAAGTTCACACCGAATTGGGAAGGACCACTTCAAGTGCATGAAGCCAGAGACAACGGCTCCTACCTCATGCTCAACACGGAAGACAGACAAATCACGACGCCTATCAACGGTCGCTATTTGAAGAAGTTTTATGCATGACCAACAGCGGAGTGTTCCCCCAGCCCTACCCGCCCAAAGCTTAGAACATTTACACAACATTTTTTTATATATGCACACATGTTCATGACTTGTAACTTTTGTTGTTTATTACAAGTTCTTGCTTTCTTCATGTAATGGCATTTTGGCCCAAATACTATCAATGCAAAGATCATTCACTCGCCTCAACTACTGTATGTAACGCACTCTTTCATTTACACATCGTTCACTAAGTCGCTTGCTATGGGCGGGGAAGGGGGAACCACAACGGGAGGACACCACATGCAAGATATACGAGTACATCAAAAGCTAAGCATCACCTCACAACAAACACAGGTACAAAATAACCATACAACTGCTATATCAGTATCAACAAAATGCATACAGGTCACAGGTTTGTAGGTCGCTTCAGACCAATGACTACTAGCCAAATGAAAAGTACATCACATATAGCGTAAAGAAGAAAGCAGTGCACCAACAGTATCAGAAGTATACGACTCCAGAGTCTGTCGCTGCACCTGTAAGTCGGACCATCTCTGCTCCAACTCGGCCCGCTGCCTTTCTATCTCTGCCTGCCGAGCCTCCGCCTCGCTAAGCCGGGTCCGTATCTCAGAAACCTCTCGCGTCACATCTGTCAACGCCGCATCAAGCATACGCCTACGGCCCTGACACGCCACCTCCTGCGCTCCTACCACAGTCAGTCCAGCCATGGCCTCAACACTCGGCCCTCTACAATGGACATAGTCGGACAACCACTCCAACTGGAAGCCAAAAGCTACGAACGGCTCGAGCTCTAACATAAACTCTGACCTCATCTCTGAACTCCAAGTTGAGGTCGGCACCGTACTAAGTGTCGCCAACCAGTCCACAAGGGCGGCAAACATCGCCTTGAACAATGCCATGCCCCGCATGGTAATAGAGCCCTCAAATGTCTGGGGTTGTCTCGCCCTAATCATCTCCAACCGCTGGACCACCGCATCAGACAACCCGAGGCCCTCCCAGGACATACCGTCTGCCTGCCCGACTGAAGACCCGCCACTAGCAGCATCAACCCCTGTCGCCCTACCACCCACTGATCTCATGCCAACGGTGGCAGCATGCATCGCCAACAGAGCATCACCCGCATCCATGGCCGACCCCGACAATGTATCCGCTATCGGCTCCACAACAGACGAATCAGGTACACCGCGTCGTGGCAACGAATCTCTAACCACCGCATGTGTGGTCGGCAACCCGGCATGTGCCCCCGCATGTGCCCACCAATCATCACCCTCAAACGTGTGACCCATCGGGCCACCGAATACATCCTCGACCAAGACAGGTGACGGGCTCGAATGACCAACTGGCACGACCGGCTCCACAACATATGCTGCTGTCTGCTCCGGGTGACTGACTGGCTCCACAATGTAGGCCGCTCCCTGCTCTACCGCCGCGGCCTCCCTGAAGGCCTCACTATCCATCGGCCCCCCCTCATAGGCCGGCTCGGCCTCCATCTCCTCGACCTCATCGGCCGCATCTACATCTGCCTCCCCATCCTCCTCAGCTGCCTCAAGATCCATCCCCTCAGTATCATCAGTAACGACCTCGGCATACTCCGTGGTATCGTCTGACTCCACGTCAATGGCACCACCATCATCATCGAACTCCTGTCAAAAAAAAAGGGAGAGAACCGAGCATTAGAGACCACTTAACATGATAATTGGCAACTGTACAACGAAAGCAAAGCATTACACTAACCTCGGAGTCACACTCCTCCAGCACCTCTCGCGACCTTTTCGGCCTACGTCCACCACCCGTCGAAGGACCTGCGCCTGTCCGCTGTGCACCCACCATCATACCTACTCTCAATGACGAAATGGGACCCTTGCCAGCACCTGGCACCCTCGGACCACCTGCTGCTGCCGGCGCCCGTGGCGCGCGTGCTGGCACCGGTTCATCTAATACGCCTGTAAGTAGTACCGACATACCGTTCTGCCTCGCGACCTGCGCCGTAATAAGTCCCAGTCCTCTGTCCCCCGCAAACACATCGACCTCCTGCCTGTCGGATGGCTCCTGCGACAACCACTCCGACCATGTCGCCAGTACCCGATCCCACCATCGCGCATACTCAACCGTCGTGACTCCCGTCGATAGCGTCCCGGGCCTCCTCCACTCCTCTGTCGGTACCGGCCACTGCCGCGCCCACTTTGAGATCGTATACCCAAAAGCCTTCCTCACCTCCCACGCCCTCGTATAGCCACATGGGGGCTCTAAATCATAACCAAAGCTCGAGGACAATCGATCGGGGCTGTATCTCGCCACATAATATATGTTCTCAGCCGGCTTCCCGCCATCATCAGTCAATACGGGTAGCCACCCTGGAAAGTACGCCACTAGTAAGGCCACCGCCGTGTCCGTCAGCTCATCTCGACCGTGTAGTCGCACCGTAGTGTCTCGCAGATCCATCCATGGAGGAGTACCGTACGAATAATGCATGCCGGTATACGCACGGGGAACACACTCATCTCGATCGTCAAAAATGTCTGCCAAATCACGCCCGGGCTTCTTCCCGCCTGCCCAGGCATATACTCGGCCACCTGCGTACCAAGCCGCAACCTCACGTGACTTGCCCAGCCGAGTCACCGTAATCATCCGTGGCGACGGATGTACTAAGGGAAGATCACGAGGCCGATAATCCATGTAGACCTCGAATAGATACCGCTGCAAGAACATCCAGTCTACGTACGTCGTCACCTGATAGCGTCCGTACGACCTCTGTACATCATTGGCAAACTGATCTAGACGAGAGTACTGCGTGCCTAAGTAAATGGGGGCCAGCCCGACGCGCCCCCCACCAGCCATACGTACAGCCAACTTGAATACCCTCAGGGACACGCCATCCTTCGGCGTCCCCTCAAATACAAACCTACAAGCATAAGAGCATACAATGTTTATCATAACCTTCTCGCCCTATTCTGAACGTAAACTCTGTTGCATGGCAATATGACTACACTATCTTTCCGACACGTTTTTTTTCTCTAAGTATAAAAATTTAGCATTCTACGCATACAAGAACAATGGAAGTACAGCATGCAACAATACTAAAGGGAAGACATCATAAGCACGTACCTCGACAAAAACATGATAAGAAACCCCGCTAGCTCGTATCTCTTGTCCTTATAGCCAGGACCCGCGCGAAAATTGCTCACCGACGCAGACTTCTGCCCGGGTAACGCGGTCGCCGTACCATAGAAGTATTTGAGCCACCCGCTGTACGTACCCTTGCGATTGCTCCTTATCAACGAGGCAAACCCCTGCAGTTCCTTTACCGTCAACCGTTCCACCGCCGTCAACTCCAGCTCATAAGCATTCTCCGTACCGTGCATGGGCAACCCCGTCAACATCATCACGTCGAGAAGCGTTGGCCCAATCTCCCCAAACGCCGTGATGAACGTATGCGTCTGCGAGCTCCATCTCGAAAGCAACAACGCCAAGCCCTTAAAGTCCCTCACCGGATCAATCACCTTGAACGTCGCCTCTATCGCAGACACCAATCCCAACGCCTCCAATCTCTCCCCCCAACCCGACGGCTCCAACATATACATGCACCAAAAATTCCACCCCACCGGCATGGTACTATGGCCCTTGAACATCACCGGCGACCACGGCACATCTAGTCGTTCCACCAACAAACCCGGCATGTACCTCGGCGACATCACCGGAGCGACCCCCCCGCTCGGCGCACGAACATACGGCGAAGGAACCATCGGACTCTCCGCCATCGACGACGCACAGAAAGGACCCAAAAACACATCCGCACCCACTCGCTGGCCAAGCTCCCTCCAAAGCTCCTTGGGTGGGCATCCTGGCACCGCCCCCTTCGCCGTCAACAAAATATTGCTGCGGCTTGGCGTTGCATCAAAGCTCCTCGCCCTACCAAGGAAACTCAACGGCACCTCCGCTTCTTCAAACGGCGCGACGTCGTCATCATCAACCATGTCGCCCGGCGCTAACGTTGATCGCCCGCTACCTCCGCCCTGCCGTCGCACACTTTGCTTCTTCCGTGTCTTTTTCGGCAATCCACCAACATTCCCCTTTGCGCCGTGAGAAACATCGCCACGCACGTCGTGCCTCCGGTCGGCCTCGGCCTCGGCGTCAGCGGCCTCGGCCCGCACCTCTCTCTCTTTCCTCCTTTCTTCCCTCTCCCTCTTCCCTCCTTCTTTCTCCCCCTCTTTCTCCTTCCCCTTCCTTCCTTCCTCTCCTTTCCCCCTCCTCCTTCCTTCCTCTTCTTTCCCCCTCCTTCCTCCCTCTCCCTTCCCCTCTCCCTCTCTTCCTCTCCCCTTCCCCTCTCCCCTTCTCCCTCTTCCCCTCCCCTTCCTCTCCCCCCTCCACCGCCCGCGCCGGGCCTCGGCCTCGTGGCCTTGGTCGGCCTCGGCCTCGCGGCCTTGGTCGGCCTCGGCCACTTGGTCGGCCGGCCCTTGTCGCCATTCCCCATCTCCTCTTCCCTTCACCCCATAGCCACGCCCCCATCTCCTTCCCCCACACTCGGCCTCGGCCCGGCGGTGTGCCTCGGCCGCCGTCGCGGTTGGCCCATGGCCACCCCTTCCCCCACTTGCCCCTCCTCTCTTACCTTGTTGCATCCTCTTGGCTTCTTGTGATGTTCTCACTCTCATGGGTCTTCAAGATCCAACTCCTCTTCTTCTTCTTCTTCCTCTCCTTTCTTTCTCTCCTCTCTCTCTTTAGTTTGGCTAAGTCTTTCTTTCTCTCTCTCCCAAGTCTTGAAAGACTTCCCACCTAACTTTCCCCCCCAAATCCATCACATCAATTCAAATTCAAAGTTTCCCCCCAAAATCCCCAACAACTCTTTTAGCGTTCCACTTCTTAACGCCGACTTTTTCCAACGCGTTGTTATTTTAGCAAAACAACATTATTATTTCACATTCATAACCTAACGTCGCTATCAAAATTCTTCGCGCAACCCATCTTCCGCACATTTTTTGTCGTGCTATTTTCTTTCTTTCACGCTAACGCCAACGGACAGGCGTGTTACATTTTGTTTTTGCTATTGCTTTTTTTTCTCGAAATCACCATTACGCTGAGATCGTTATCATTTTTATTTTCAAAAAAAAAAAAAAACTTTGCATATTCCAAGGGAATTTACGCTCCCCCGCGTTTCACGTTACTATAGCGATGTTTCCTCCAAATTCGAGCCCGGCACTTTTTTTCATCGATTAATGCTTATGCGTGCGGCGCCCGCTCGGGTTGCCCCTCCGCGCACACCGCACGCAGGGGGCTTATGTTCCCAACCCATCTTGGTCATACCCAATGGCCCGCTAGGGGTCCCACTACGCGCGAACACGTCAACATTGTCAACGGTCAATTTTCCAGCGCATCAAACCGGTCAGTGCCCGCACACCCAAGACACGTGTTCTTCTCGCTTCACGTGCTTCGTGCAACGGTCAATTTTCCAACGCATCAAACCGGTCAGTGCCCGCACACCCAAGACACGTGTTCTTCTCGCTTCACGTGCTTCGTGCGCGACTTAGACATTTTTATTTTGCATTGACGTCACTCGCGCTAGCGCAATCGTCACACCAAGATCACCCAAACACCTTACCAAAATGTCGACCGACGGCGCAACCGGAGCAACAAGGTCAACGGGCAAAGGCCTTGGCCAACCCCATGGGGTCGGCCTCGGCCTCACCCAAGACCATGGGGTCGGCCTCGGCCTCACCCAAGATCATGGGGTCGGCCTCGGCCTCACCCAAGACCATGGGGTCGGCCTCGGCCTCACCCAAGGTCATGGGGTCGGCCTCGGCCTCCCATGGGGGTTTGGCCTTGGCCTTCCCCCCCGGTTCTTCACTCTTCGTGCAAAGTCCTTTTTGCACTTTTTTCGCTTTGTACGTTTTGTACATGACTCTGGCACCTTGTTCATCATGTGGGTACGATTCTTGGTAGCATGCTCGTCGCAACACAACTTTCGGATTCGTCATTGCTTATCAAAACACCTACCGACGGTGCGCCCGAAGTTCGCAAAAGGAGAAATTGCCTTGGGCTCCGAAAATGGAATTTGGCCATTTGGCCTTGGCCAACCTCAGGGGGTCGGCCTCGGCCTTCCCCAGGCCTAGGGGTCGGCCTCGGCCTCCAGGAGGGGTTGGCCTCGGCCATTTTCCCCCGGTGGTTCACTCCTCCGCGCAAACCCCTTTTTCGCACTCTTTTCGCTTCGTACGCTTTGCGCGTGACTTTGACACCTCGTTCGTCATATGGATATGATTCGCATCGACACTCTCGTCGTAACGCAACTTCCGGATTTGCCTTTGCTCATCAAAACACTTACCGTCGGTGCGCCTGAAGTTCACGGAAAGGGGGAGTGGCCTTGGCCTCCCTTCATGGGAGTTGGCCATTGGCCTTGGCCACTCCCTAGGGTCGGCCTCGGCCTCCCCAAGGGGTCGGCCTCGGCCTCATCAGGGGTCATGGCCTTGGCCTTCCCCCAATGTTTGGCCAGCCTTCCCTCCTGCGCGCACTTGTTTTCCCGAGTCTTTGCACCTCCGCGATGTTTACGGACGTTCGTACATCAATCTCCCGACGTCCATTCGTAAATCAACCTCCCGACGTCCGTCGTCCATCAACTTCACGACGTCTGTCGTCTATCAACCTCGCGACGTCCGTCGCCCGGGACCGCACGCCGCTCCCGCGATGCCCGTCACCCAAAGTCGCGCGTTACAGCCGAATGACCCGTCGCCGACGACCGCATACCATCACTCCCAACTTTGTCACTACTACATGTTGCATTCATTATCTTGTTATGACAGGTACACTTAGCTCACATCCTGTCTTCAAGACACCCGACGCGCGCCCTTGCGCCATTCTCATGATACGTGCCCCGGCACCAAATATTGCTCCGCGACGTTCGTCGCCGCGCCCTTGCGCCATTCTCATGATACGTGCCCCGGCACCAAATATTGCTCCGCGACGTTCGTCGCCGCGCCCCTGCGCCATTCTCATGATATGTCGCCGCACCACTTTCACAACACGTGCCCCAGGCACCAGGTATTGTCTCGTGCTATAAGCACCGCGCTCATGCGCCACAATCATGTTGCATACTACCGGGATGGGCTCACAACCTTATAGCCATCGCCGTCTCAATCAAAAGGGGGGCTTCGGCCTCGTACCGGGATGGGCTCACAACCTTATAGCCATCGCCGTCTCAATCAAAAGGGGGGCTTCGGCCTCGTACCGGGATGGGCTCACAACCTTATAGCCATCGCCGTCTCAATCAAAGTGGGGCCTTCGGCCTCGTACCGGGATGGGCTCACAACCTTATAGCCATCGCCGTCTCAATCAAAATGGGGGCTTCGGCCTCGTACCGGGATGGGCTCACAACCTTATAGCCATCGCCGTCTCAATCAAAAGGGGGGCTTCGGCCCCATACCGGGATGGGCTCACAACCTCATAGCCATCACCGTCACGGTCGCAAGGGGTTCCGGTACGAGGACCCCTCGCCACGAACTCGGAGCACTGAGCTGCGACCATGTCCACTCACGTTACTGTCGATCGTCGACATCACCAGGACAATGACCCACGGGTCACTCCGGGACGGGAGCAGGTCCTCGGAGGGCATCGCGCCTAGTCCGCCTGGCAGTTGGCTACAGGGGTAACCCTCACCGCTGTCAGGTTCTCCACGCGTCTCTTGACGCGCCTCATGGGATTCAGTAAGGGCTTGGATTGGTGGTTGGGGCAACGGGCTTACTCTGATCATGCTACCGCGGTATGGTCAGTCTTCTCAGACAGGTAGAGCGACGCTGTGTGGGGCAAGCAACGCGAATTTAGGAACCGGCAGTCCAACGGAGAACCGATATTTTGGGACCCTCTGGTGACGTGTCACTCCCAGGGGACGACATGTGGCACTTTATGACATAAGCACCATGTTTCCTATAAATAGTGAACTTTACAACTCAAAAAGGGACTTTTGGCTTTTCTTACAAAAATCACTCTCACTCTAGAATTTGGGAGCTCTTGGATTCTAGTGAGAGAAACGTAACTTTGGACCGTAACTTCGGACCGTAGCATTGGACCCCGACTTGGACTATCGACTGCCGGCCCTGTTCGTCTTAGCTTTGCCTTCGCAGCACTGCCATTCCTCACGGCCCGTCTGAGAAGCCTTGCCCTCAGCCCTTACTCCGTCCTTGCTGTCTCTCACCTTGCATACTTGGATGCTGACACGGACTGTAGCCTTTGTGGCACCTCCACGTAAGTACGAACCCATTTTCTTTGGCATCAATTGTTTAACCAAAACGGCTTAAATTATTCCTATAAGAGAAGGGTATTCAACTGAACAACTAGCATGAATCTATATTAAGGAGGTAGTTAGCCGATACGGTGTGCCGATTACCATCGTATCCGATCGAGATACGAGGTTTACCTTAAGATTTTGGAAGAGTTTCCAAGAGGAATTTGGAACCAAGCTGAGCATGAGTACAACGTTTCACCTGCAGACGGATGGTCAATCTGAACAGACAATCTAGATTTTAAAAGATACGTTAATATCTTGTGTCGCAGATTTTAGAGGAAATTGAGTTTTCATTGTAACACCCCGAAAATCCGGAGCTTATCGCCCGAACTCCCGGAACATTAACCTACCATTTCAAATCAAACCTGTCAAATCATGTCCACTGACACACACTTCAAAGTTCTAACTAGACATCAGCTCAGATACTTTAAAATATGTACAATCCAAAAGGAACTTTAACTTAAGCTAGTCTTACAACTCAACACTTCTAAAACTCAATTTAGGTTCCTTACAAAGTAGCTAACAGTACTGACCCATGCAGGGGTCTTACTTCACAGCATTGGTGGGCTCACCGAAATCTCACACAAACTCTAAACCCATTCCCGAGCATTCTACAGCTGAATATTACCTGCAGAAGGGAATCAAATGAAGGGTGAGCGTTTGAGAGCTCAGTAAGGTCATTCAAGAACAACCAAAAGAATTACCAAAATGACTCGAGTTCAACCGAGGATGATTTCTCGAAGCATTTCAACAATCATGCACAGTTTGGTAATTTTCCAAAACAACCACAATCAGTTATAAGTATATACCAAAAATGACCAAAAACAACCACAGACGGACACCAAAACAACATTGGCAATACTCTTAGTTTCTAACAAACATTAACAGTCATAACCATTTATCGAAACGATCGTTTGAAGATCATTTTTAAATCCATCATTTTAAAAATCCAAAGATGATTTCCAAAAGGTTTCAAAATGAACACAGATACTTCAAGGGAAATAGGGGAAAGGTTTCATACAAACACAAATGGTTTAATCACAGTATGGGGAAGAGTTTCAACTCAATCCCCTCAGTCAGGTAATAATACCTTCATTTGCACATTGTTTCCAAAAGAGTCATTGTAAGATACAGTGTAAGCAAAACAATCATTGTAAGATACAGTATAACCAAATTCAAGACGTTGATCCTGGGCAGTTGCAATGTCATTCAGGCAATGTGCAGTTGTACACATGCATGATGTAGCAGAATAACTAGCCCTCTTCATCGATCAAGGAATTATCTTGCTTCCCCATATGAAGCAGTAACAAACCAGCCTTATAACGCCTCCCCACCGAAGAGATACCCAGGTCAACAAAGAAACAACGATCACACAATCAACAAGAAATTCACTGCTTAACATGCAATAAAATGAGCACCAAGCTGAATAGACATAACTGGAACAATTGAGGTTTCAATAAAATTAAGCATAGTGATATAATTCTTCACTCCGAATTTCAGAATAACTACAATAAATAGCAAGAACAATTGCGAATAGTTATCAGATTTAAGCATAATAATTATGAAGAAGAGCACAAACAATTATCAAATTTGCTCAACATGCAATAACAAGCGAGCATCGATAAGATTTCTAATTAACCGGTGCAGGTTCAATGTGGGGTTTCCTTGGCGATAACATGCTAATATCACTCTACAATTCAGTGTTCAACAATAGCTATACATAAATCGGAAGAATACTTACGAGTACGAGTTATCAGAATAAGGGTTCAGATAGAAATCCTTACTTGGGGTTCAGATAGAAACCCTTATCGGAATCCACGGTCCTTAACTTTAACCTAGATGAGATAATCAAACCATCAAAACACAGCCTACACTACGATATTATAAACTTAATACGAACGCATGCATATTCCCAGAACGAAAAACCCATCACTAGGTATATAAAATTACCAATTGGGGTGTAAAATCACTATTCCCGTAAAACACTATTCCCGTAAGTAAAATCACTCAAATAACTTTACTGCATGTGAATTTACCCGAAAATACCCTTTATAGATAAAATTACCAAAATACCCCTCGTCGGGGTGACAAATTACCAAAATACCCCATCTCACATTTAAATCACTAAAACCAGCCTTTTCGTAAGTAAAATCACTTAACTATCCTTACCGTATGTGAATTTACTAAAAAATACCTTATATGTGTAAAATTATCAAAATACCCCCTCGGGGTGGCAAATTATCAAAATACCCATGGGGGTTTCCGACACCGGAAGAATCTCAAAAACATCTTAAAACACTATTTTAAGCATTTGGAATTCATTTTTGGGCTAAAAGTATTTTAAAAAATTTTGGACCAAAAATCTTGAACCGGTGTCTGGACCGAGCGCGCTGAGAAGCCAATTTTGCTAAAAATATCTATCAGCCTCCGAATGGCACGAAATTTTAGAATATGAAACATATCAGTAAAATAAGATTTTTCCTAAGATATTCAGATCAAAATAACTTGGTTTGGTATGCTAATTAAATTATTAATTCTCTTTAATCGATGCCTTAGTTTAGCATCCTTCACGGAGACTGAAAATTCCCAAAAAAAATCTAGAGCTTTCGTCTCGTAAAATTATTGGGGGTTACTATTTATGACTTTGTCAAGACCCTAATTAGCCCCCCTCTTTAGCGACAAAAATAGTTACTATTCACGGATTAAAACACACATTATATCGCCTTCATGCACACACAGTCTCTTGTTCATCCTTCTGCCGAACCACACTCACATGTACACTCACATACACACACTGCTACCTATAGGCACCTATTGGAAACACTTCCCTACCTTAAATCATACCTAATCACAAACATTAACACACTAATACACACATATTACACACATTAACACAAACACACACTCTAAGAACACACGCCATGTTCAGTCACATAAACACACACACACACACACTTCTCGCTGGTTCACTGAAAACACACACAAACTCACTATTTCCCTTCCCTAAACACACTTATACACATTATACCTCACACATGTATCCTTAACACACACAATTATACCAAAATTGTAGATAAACTCACACACCCGAGGCCCCCCCACACACAGCAAACACACACACACAGACACACACACGCTGCACAGTTCGTACACACCCCCCACCAAAACACACACTGATACACACACAACGGCAGAAAATACCTTAAGGATTTTTGCAAATTTTCTTCTCTCTGCCTCTTCTTTCTTCTTCCTTTTCCCCTCTGTTTTTCTTCCTTTGCTCTGTTTTTGATCTTCGGCTACTGTTTTTTGCTTCTGTCCACTGTTTGTTCTTCTCTTTTTTGTTTTTTTTTCTTCTCTCTTTTCTCACCCGAATTTCCTTTGTTAAATTTTTTAAGATCTTTATCCAATCCATTTGTTTATAGTATAATTTCACGAGTCATTACTAAGAAGTAGGAGGTGGCCACATTATGACCAATTTCTCTAAAATTTGACAAATAATGCATACTTTTCAAAAAGGATTAAATGCACATAAAACCCCATACTTTGGGGTCATTTACACGGAACACCCCATGGTTTGAATTTTGACCCCCACCACCCCAAATTTCTAATTTTGGTGCACGCAACACCATTTGACGGTTTTTACTCATTTTGGTGGAATGTCTGTTAGAAGCCAAAGGGCACAAAGGTAACTTCCTCCATAAATCCAACATGGCAGCCACGTCAATTTTGATTTTGCAAGGCACATTTGACCGCCGGCAGCATTGAGACGGCGCCGAAGGGCACTGCTGCTCCTCGCGGTGGTGTGTATCTTGACGGCATGGGTCTGATGGCGGCACTAAGCTGGATGGTGATGCCGGTCCTTGTCGATGGTGGGTAGGCGACATAGTTGTAAGGCCGTAATCGTGAGGCGACGGTGGCACCGATTGGAGCCGTTTATCGTGGTGGTGACGCTTCCCCGGAGCTTGCGATAGTGTTGCTCCAGTTCTTTTCGGAAGGCCTGTCGTTGTGGCAACGACGGCATCTTGATGGGATGGTGGTGGCCGCTTGATTGCGACGGTGTCGGTAGCACAGATCTGGACTGGCTATGCGCGGTGGCGGCGCTAGGTACTGACTCGGTAGCACAAATCTGGAGGAAGGATGGTCGTCCCTTGGTTGTCGACGGCCTCTTACCTGTGGTAGATGGCCTGGCTATGCGCGGTGGCGGTGCTAGGTACTGACCCATGGCCGGCGGTGCTGCCATGGCTTCTTCATCTTCTTTCTCTCTCTGTTTGATTTTTGTGTGAGAGAGATACAGAGGGAGAGAGGGGTAAAACTTCAACTTTCGGGTGATGTGGCTGCCAACAAGGATATTTTAATGAAGTGTCCATTTTGATCTCAAAATTATAATAGCCGTCCTCGAATTTTGAATTTCAACCGTCAAATGGTGCTGCATGCACCAAAATTGGAAATTTGGTGTGGTGGGGGTCAAAATTCAAACCCTAGGGTGTTCCATGTAAATGACCCCAAAGTATGGGGTTTTGTGTGCATTTAATCCTTTAAAAAATTGCAAATTGGCCCCCAAACTTTATGTAATTACATTTTGACCCCAATTTAATTCTAATCTCTACTAATTTAACTAGATGTCACTAAAATATATACTATCACTCATTTTATTATTTTCTCATCACTAACAAAAAATAATTTACACTTTTGCCCCCAAAGTTTTCCAAAATTACAAAATGGCCCTAAAAGTTTTGAAAATTATATTTTTGCCCCAAAATTCTTTAAAGCTTCCATACGCCACAATAACCGAGCACTGATCAAAATTATCACCCGTTTATTTTTCAGGTCAAGGATGGTTATTTTAAAAGGCTTCCGAAGTTCGAGATATTATATTCATATAACAATAGTTATCAAACAAGCATCAGTATGGCCCCATCCGAAGTATTGTATGATCCAAGGTGTCGTACACCAATTTACTGGAATTTAGTCACAAAGAGGTGATTATCTCGTACCAAATTAATCGAAGAAACAGAAGATAAGGTAAAAATTATACAAGATAGGCTTTGTACCGTGCAAAGTACGCAGAAGATCTATGCCGATAAGAGACGGAGGGCATTGAAATTCGAAGTAGATGACATCGTATTTTTTAAGGTCTCGCCGTGGTAAGGAATTATGCGATTGGGGAGAAAAGGAAAATTAAGCCCTAGGTTCATCGGACCATTCAAAATCATGTCAAGGATTGAAGTAGTAGCGTATAAACTTGAGCTACCCCGGAGTTGGATCACTTGCACAAAGTGTTCCATGTGTGTATGCTACATAAGTATGTCCTGGATCCGTCACTCGTGATAAGACTAGAAGAGGCCACTTGGGAACTCGAAGCTCTGATGTAGCAAAGGTACCCCCACTTATTTGCAGATTAAGGTACTTTATTATAAATTTTTAGGACGAAAATTTTCTTAAGGTGGAGAGGATATAATATCCTTGGTTAAAAAGAAAAAATAATAATTATAAATTAACTTTTAACTTTTAACTTAAAAAAAACTATGCATGGTTTCATGGCTGTCAAAGACAATCATAAACATAGGGAAATAACACCGAAATTCTCAAGAGCTGGAGTGTGTGCATGTGAAGGCAGGTGGAAGATGAGTTGGCTTGAAGAGGCATTTAATGGCAGTTGTTTGAGGGAGAATAGAGGAAAATCTTGAGGGACTTTCGGGAAGTTTTAAACTGAGAAGTTACAGCAGGAAGATAGAGGAAGAAGAAGCAAGAAACATAGGGCAATTTAGTGAAGAATTGAATGAGTTATCCACCATCAAAGTCAGGAAAAAAAATTAGCCTTTAGGGTGTGGAGCAGCTGTTTGAGGGGGAGATTGAAGAAAATACAGTCAGAATTTTGTGAAGGCTTCAACTGAGAAGTTATAGAAGGGACATAAATAAAGAATTTGCAATAAACAAAAGGTGTTTTCGTGGAGAATCGAAGGAGTTGCATGTCCTCAAAGTAAGGTAAAAAGTCAGATTTTAGTGTGTCTGTTCATGGTGTTTTCGTGTGTGTTCATGAGGGAATGTAAGGGTGAATTGATTATGTTTTGAATTAATTCCATGTTAGGATTAATTATGGAGAAGTGGAGTGGAATAATAGTTTTGAGGGTGAAAATTTGGTGCATGCAATGATGAAATCGTTGGTGTGTGTGCACAGTGTGCAAGTATGTGTCTGGGCAATTGCAGAAGAGTGTGTTCGTAACTAAAGGTCTATGTTTATGTGTAACGCGTGGGTATGTGATGGAAATTAGGCTATGCTTATGCGAGATGTGGAGTGTGTGAAGATTGTGAGTTAAAATATGTGGAACCAAGGCAGTGTAAATGTGTTGAGAAGGTGGTTCTGGGTGTGTAAAATCCAGAAAAAACGTAGGTGTGTGTGTGTGGGAGGTGAGGCAGTGTGTGAGTTGATCCACAATGGGTGAATAATGATTGTTATTGTCACTAAAAGTCTTGTTCTTCTATTCTTTTCAAATTTTATTTATAAAAAATAGATTTAATCCAGAATTTGGCAAAACATAAAAGACAAACCCCCGTTCTTTTTAAAAGATCTACAATCTGTGAATTTTGGGTTCTTTTATAATTTTGCTAAGGATCTCAAATATTTTTATCCTTGAAATATGATTTGAAATTTCTAAAAAAAACTATCAGGTTGTTTTAATCTGAAAATTTTATTGGGATCTTATGCAGCTAAGACAAATTAGTGTCTAAAATCTCTTGACATTTCGAATACGATTGTCATTTTTAACAAAATTGGTCCTCTAGTGCTCGGTTTGATTATCTAAATAGGATTTTCGAGCAAAAATTTCTCCAGGGACTTTTTAGTCCAAAAACCAGTTTACATTGTTTCAAAAGAATATTTTGAGTCATATTGGAGTGTTTATTGGTGCAAGAATCGGCAGGGTGTTTAGCTAATTTTACCTATGCTCGTGAGTGTTCTGGTAATTTTCTACCTTACCCTTAAGGGAGCTGCCTCTTGTTGGTTTCTCACCTTGGATGAAGCCCGGATCCAAACTTGTGAGGATGTTGTGAGAGAGTTTGTGAATCAATACCAGTACAATGCTGACCTGGACATTACCCGAAGAGATTTAGAAACCACCAAGCTAGAGCCAGAGAACCATTGTATGTCTTTATCATGAGATAGAGAAACAAGGCCGCTCAGGTGGTGAACCATCTTGCGGAAGAAGAATAGGTTAACATTATTAAGAATAATCTGCTTCCAATATACCATGACTGTATCTTCGATCATTACCAACACTTTGTTCAAGGCCCTTATAAGATCCCTCATACAAATAGAAGATGCTATCAATAATGGAACCATTTCCCGTGACTCGAAGGCTGGGGTATATTGAGCAGGTTCAATGACCTCTAATGTACATCAGAAGCTAGCCACTGCCAATAATGCCAACAATGTGCAAGCATCCCAGATGGTGTCATGGGAGGCCACTTCAGAACCTAGGAGGAAGTTCACGCCGTTGAATTTAACACTACCCAAAGTATTTGAACAGTTGTTGAGAAGGGGTATGATATCCAAGCTATCGCCCACCCCTACACTAATAGTAATACCTGAAGGGTACGACATCCATGCTTTCTGCTCTTACCATCAAGGGAAGGGACATCATATATAGAGGTGCATAATGTCTAGAAAGAACCCTTACCACCTCCCAGAGTTAATTTCATTGATCATAGCCGACAAGTTATGGATCTGACCACCTTAATCGTTACAGATAGTCAATTAGGTTTAGTCAGTTTCAGTGTATGATTCTCTACAAGCAGTTTTGTGAAGTTATCACATGGCAGTTGATGGAAAGAGAGGCCTTCACCACCGAGGAAGAGTATGATAAAGAAACAGGCTTTATGTTCAGGCACAACGCCGAGGTATCCTACCTAGCCAAATCAGGTCAAGTGTGCAAAATTATCCGCCAACCAGCCACATCTGATCCCTTATTTTCTCAAGACTCCCAGACGACAAAGTATTGAGAGAGTTGAAGAAAATCCAAGCAAACATATCCATTTGGGGGATGTTATCTGCCTCATGCTCTCATTGACAAGCCCTTATCAAACTACTCATCAAGGCTAGGGATGGCAATTGAACCCGCACCCGGTGGATATCCGCCCCACCCCGGTCCTTTAGGAGTGGATTTTTCTTACTAACAGAGCCAGGCTATCCTTACTTGTTTGGCTTTTTAGCCGACGAACTCCTCGCTTCCGGATTTTCTCAACGAACAAAATTACCTATCCAAACAAAATCTCTCTGGTTAGACAGCATTAAAACACACACACACACACACCGACCTAATATCTCTTCCTGTTGGTCAGTATGGTTAGGGCTTTTATTTCTAAAAAAATTTAGGGATGGAGGAAAGGTTGTGAGTAAACATCCGGTCATCCAAGTGGATAAACCGGCCTGTTGGTCAATGGGTTTAGGGCTTATTTATTAGACTTTTCTGAGGAAAGATAGGTTATGACTAACCATCCAGTAATCTGGGTGGATAAACTGGCCGAATGGTCAGTGGGATAGACAAGGGTATAAACCAACCAATTTCAAAAAAATTCAAGCAATGCATTTACTAACTAACCATCTAGTTACGAGCGTGATAACTTGGCCGGTTAGTTTAAGTCTCCCCTCCTTTGCGAGGTTACTAATTAGCTTACAGAATGTTGCCTGCTTTCCCTAACAACATGCCACAGACCAATATAGGTATTCTTCCAAAAAAAGGCAGAGCACTGAATGGTCCAGATGTGTGGTTTCTCTCTGAACTTCGGTATAAGGTCACTCCTTCGGCTGGACTGTAACATATACTTCATGTCGGTAACTCAAGTAGTTAATAATAGGCAATCACTAGTACGTGTACAAGTCGTTTAATATACTAAGAAACCAGGTGGCCTCTTTAGTCCAACGCCATGGAGTTGAGGACACTCGAAAGATCGCCTTGAAACCGGGATGTCCAAAGGCTTCAACCATTGCCCTCAAGTGGGTGCATTAGGGTAATTCGTGCGCATGTGTGAGGTAGAAAAGTAAAAGCACAAGTACTACAGTTATATTACATTGTACATACGACAAAATACAAAGAAAATACAACCAGACCAAAGATCAATAAAAAAAATTCAAGTCTAGTCCTCTTATTATTTTGTCCCCAGTGGAGTCGCACACTGTAGCGAACCGCCTCCGAAAAATATCTAAGGATTTTAGGAGTCGCCATCTTATTTTATTTAAAAAATAAAAAAATAAGGAAAAAAACCAAGAAATGACTCTAAAATGCCCGAAAAGACACCTAGAATATTGAAAATAGGGAAATGGTTAGAGGACTAAGTTATGCAGCGAGAAAGTGTTGGCACCCGCCACACCCGGTCTCTACTTCATTTCTATTGATTTTTTGCCTTCAAAACATATAACATGTAAAATGTGCAATAACACTAACCCTAAGATGATTTTTATATTTTTGGCTTGTACTTGACATCAAAGGTCAAATTGCTTATGTATCCGGCTGGAATAACCGGAATCAAAACCACTGTACCGTAGTTCGACTCAGGTCCTACGGTAAGCAATCTACATTTCGGTCATAGACTTAGACTGAGAAATGAGAAAGACTCTTCTCGATATTTTGTAATAGAAATGTAACTGTGGGAATTGGGAGATAACTCTAGAATGATTATCTAGACTAGAAATCTAAAAAGATTTACATCGAGAATTTGCTTGTTTGGATGACTCGGGAACGCTCTTTGGATGATCCACGATACAAGAGATTAAATGACTTGTAAGTGAAATATGGAGAGCTAGATTCTCAACAGAGATGATATTCCACTCCACAAAGAAACGGTATAAAGGCTCTAAAGAGAATATGTCATGACCCGAACCCATGGTTGGGCTCATGAGCTAGGTTCAGGACCGGCCAGAGGCCCATTCGAACTTCCACTATGGGCTCTTCTAGGCCTTACTACAACATGTACAAAAGAATCTATAACCAAGCATTTAAAATTATCTCCTTAAGAAGATTGTTACTTATAACTCCTCAAATAGGCTTCTAACGGCATCCTTTATTTATCAACTAACACTGATCATTTAAACCGGTGGAGATCTAAGCTCTGAAAAATTCTCAAATTACAAAAACAGGACTAGGATGTCACACAAAAATTTATTAAGTATTCTAACTTGACTACAACTCCTTTTACAGTCGTCCCTCGTAACTACATCCTTGTGGCTTTTGCGAGTGCCGGTTCCATCTAGACAATTGCCTAAAAAATATTAAAAGAATGAGCTTGGAGCTCCGTAAGCACATATACCATGTCTGTAAAATAGATTATTGGAGTTTATAAAAACATTGCCATGGATTTCCTCTTCAAGATTGTACCATAACAAAAATTTGCTTCATTACATATATATAATGTACTTGCATGAACAATTCTCAAAAACTGAAGTATGAAACATCTATCACAGTTAATGAAAACTTTCGTATTTTGCGGTCAGTGTACAAGCCCCCCTGGCTAGGGCCTGAAATCCCTCCCCCACCCGGGATAATTATTATTGTAGACGTAGAGATGAACCACGAGTAACAGTACTGTGCATCAACATAAAGGCCCGCTGACCAGGGTCTGAAATCCAACTTCGCCCCTGTTGGATATGGGGCACAACAACCAAGCCAAAATCTCAGTCTCATTCCACGTAAATAAAAAAAAATAAAAACTATGAATGGAAACATCCAATGGCACTTTTAATTCATTTTCTCATCAAACAACTAACACAAAAGTAGTAGCATGCCGAAAGGATTTAAAACTTTTAGTTGGTACATGTATACATATACATAAGACAGAAAACATGATATAAAGAGGAACATGGCAGGAGTACTTACATGATTAACCAACCAAGTCTTGTACTTGCTCGAATTTTGGTCCTTAGGTCTATCGAAACTTAATGGTAAACCACAAAGGTGTTAATTCTTGATGCTCAATCATGTCTGACTGCTAAATTCTCCCCAAAATAAGTGAAATTATCATAATACCGGGGAACTTGTTTAAAATTACCAAAACACCCACGATACCTAACATACCCTTACGCACCTTAGAATAACCCAAAACATCTTTTTTGAAAGATAGGTTGGTATTTTGTACTAAAAGGTCCCTCGAGACGTTTTCCGCTCAAAATCTTAACGCGCTCCTTTTATTGAGCGCTACGGGCCATATTTCAAAAGCATAGCAATTGGTGCTGAAATGCTGTGCAATTTCAGACACTCTAGCGTCTCAATAAAACAAGGTCACTGTAAAATGTTCATCCAAAATAAGCTCGTTTGCTATGAAGTAATTGAAGAACCCTTTTTTAAAATGAAATCATTTACTGCCCTTCATGTACCCAGAAAATTTCACAATGTAGATTTCATAAAAATAAGAGGGGTTTCAATTTTGCACTTGGTCCAAACATGCTCAAAAGTGGCTTACAAAAATTTGACAGAGGACTTATCTGTAATTCTAGAAACAACACTTTTCAACAGAAACTGGTTTTGTACATTGACCCTTTTGAAGTCGAACTATGAAGAATATCTGGAAACTCAAACTAATAATTTTAAATATACACTTGTTTGGTTTTTAGAATGATTAGAATAGCTAAGAACCAACGAATAATGAATATTCTATAGCAAATCAAAGTGGCTAACAGAAACAGCACATCGCTGCGCGGACCAATTTTGTTCAATGATTGAAGCATAAATATAACAAATCTCATAAAACTTAAAACTAAAAAGTTAAAGTATACTTCCTAAGGTTTCCATAAATATAAGAATCATAAAACACCAATGAGTAATGAATTTTCTATGGCAAATCAAACTGGCTGCCGAAAATCAAAAAATTTGGACTTCTACAAGGCATTGATTTTAAGGTCATTTTCTATATGCAAATGTGGGAATCTGAGAAAACTTAAAACTAAAAAGTTGAAGTTGATAGAATAACATTTTTAAAAAGTGCAAAAACATATCAATCAAATTAATAATGAAATAGAAATTGACAAAAACCCTTTATGCTGCTCTACAGCGGCCTTCTTCTCAAACAAACTCATATCTCACTCTCTGAAACACTCACAATACACACACAAAACCATAGCACTCAACATATCAACACCCCTCTAAAACAAACCTGAAACCACACTTTATACATCCAATTAATAACTGAAATTAGGGAGAAAAGAATAAAGATCATACCTAGGAAATTCTGCCCTAGCTTCTTCCTCCCTCTCTCTCTCTTCCCCTCTCTTTCTCTTGGTTTCACGTAAAAAAGGAGCAAAGAACTTCTGTCATGGCTCAACCTAACCAACATGTGTATATACAAGCGCTAAAAAGAAATTTGCTTTGAAACCCTTGGACTTTAATTATTTTTCTTTCCCAAGTTACCCGCTAAGTTTTAAGGTTTTCTATTGCACTCAGTCTCATTATTAACATCATATGGTTATTATAATTTGTCGTTCAAGGTTGCAACTAATATTGTTCTCAATAATTTTCACTAAAAGTCCCAAGAAGAACGCTTGCAACAATGGTCGCTACAGACCCCAAATAATATCACTTACACCGTTGCTAAAGTAATAAGTTACTTGTTAGAAATTACAATAAAACTAATCCTAGGTTCGGGGTATTAAATAATAAGCTTCAGACCCCTCAAAATGAAGGCTAAGGGCCTATTTGTAAAGCTCTAGGGAGCCAAAACTGATAGGATTGCTACGCCAATTTGCTACCTGGAGATAAGTCAGAATATTTGATAAAATTGCAGATTGACAAAAAATCAACTAACCGGTCCAGCAGTAAAAAACGTTGATCCCATAATTTTATAATGATTTTTCCAAAATTTTGGGGAATTATCTTACACTAATTTAAGTAATTATCTTTGATTTTTTCAGATGAAATGTACCAGATTCGGGGTTTACCATCTTTAACCTTATGAATCAGGGAAAAATTCACAGAACAATTCCCTAAATTATCTTGACAAAATAAAATAAATAATAAATTGTAGACACTTGGACTGGACCAGAGGACTGGACTTGACTGGCGGACTTGGACTTGACAACTAAACGTATGACCTTGACAACTAGACTGCATCAAATTAATTAATTGAGTTATATTACTAGGCCTAAGATTAATAATATACACTAGCTAACAAAGCCCAATAGTTATCTAATTAATAATAATTACAAAAGTGTGTATCTATAAGATGAATTATTCAGCTTTGGAGAAAACATATATATCGTTAGTCTGGGTAACACAGAGGTTGCGACATTATGTTTTGGCTTATCTCGTCATATTGTATGCTTTGGCTTACCTTGCTAGATTGTATGTTTTGGCTTATCCTATCAGATTCCTGGCCATGATGGATCTGATGAAATATCTGTTTGAGAAACCAATCCTAGCAAACCGTGCAACGAAGTGGCTCCTGCAACTTTCACATTTTGACATCACATATGCCACCAAAAGTCCGTAAAAGGAAAGGTCGTAGCCGACCTGGTAGCAGATTGTCCTACTGAGGATACTAGTGATCAAGAGGCAAAATTCCTAGACGAGGAAGTTTGCATCACATAATTAAAGTCCATGTGGCAGTTGTATTTTGACGGAGCAATGACAGTAATGGATTCATAGTAGGGATACTACTAATCTCACCAGAAAAGGCCAATTTGCCCATACTGCCGAATACGAAGCATGCATCATCAGGTTAAAGATGGCTCTGAGCCTAGGAGTCCAATAGATTGCAGTATATGGTGATTCAGCCTTGATCATATATCAGATACGAGGGACATGGAGGATTACAGAAGAATGTCTACAAGCATACCACGCCTATTTAGAGAAGATTGTGGACCAATTCGAGGACGTAGAGTTCCACTACCTGCCCTGACTAAAGAATAACTTGGCTGATACTTTGGCAACACTCACATCCATGGTAGAAACACTCGAAGGATAGAAAGTCAAGTCGTTTGTATTTAGAAAAGAGAACGACCAGCTTACTGCTTCACGATTGCAACCCTAGAGGAAGTTGAGATAACCTAACCATGGTGCTCAAATATCCAGAACCTTATCTGAGATGGCAAATATCTCGACGGATACTCTGCGAAGGACTGTGTATCCTTAAGGAAATGGGTAGCACAGTTTATCATGTTGACCGACATTTGAATAATAGACACTACAATGGAGAATATCTATTGTGTGACAGAGAGAAAAGGCCATCAGATCATGGAAGATATACACTCGGGTGAGTGTGGACCGCACATGAACGGCCACATGTTAGCAAAGAAACTCCTTCGATAGGGATACTGTTGGAGTAGGATGGAACGGGATTGTATTGAATTTGTAAAAAGGTACCGTAAATGCCAAGTGTATGGAAATTTACAACACCTCCCTCCTTGGGAGTTGTACAACAAGACATCTCCTTTGCCCTTTTCACTTGGGGAACATATTTGAATGGGAAAGATCACTCTTAAAGCTTCTGATGGATACGAGTTTATACTAGTGGCGTAGGTTCCTTCACGAAGTGGGTGGAGGCCACTTCATACGCCGTACTCAATGCCAAGAATGTGGATTAGCTCAATGGCTTAGGAGTTGATTTCCGACAACAGTTTGCATTTAGAAGGAGAAGTCGCAGATTAAGCCAAAGAATATGGCATAATCCGACATTGCTCCTCACATTACCATCCAAAGACTTATGGGACCGTAGAAACCATCAATAAGAACATCAAGAATATGTTAAGTACAATGACGGATTCCTGTTGGAGCTGGCCGGGTAAGCTTCCTGATATTCTCTATAGGACATCATTGAGAACATTAACTGGGGCTTCCCCATATTTGTTAATTTATGGGATGGAAATGATCCTCCGAGTGGAATTGGAAGTAGCATCTCTTAAGGTACTATTGGAGGATCAAGTAGCCGAGGAAGATTGGGTAGGACTCCACTTTGAAGAGTTAGCATTGGCAGATGAGAAAAGATTAGGAGATTTACACCACATTCAAGCTTACCAAAAATGAATCGCCCGAACGTTTAACAAGCAAGTCAAAGGATGGGCTTAAAAGAAGGACATTGTTATTGAAGGAGAATATCAGAAAAAAAAATTAGTAGCCACGAGGAAAGTTTGAACCTAACTGGTTATGTCCCTATATGATCAAGCATATCATGACCGGAAGTTTATTAGTCAATTTAGATGGAATTGAATTGTCACAATTAGTCAACCTAGACCGACTAAAGAAAGATTATGCATGAGTGAAATTGTAAATGAACTATGAATGACCTGATCCTCCTTTAAGAACGCTACTTAGAGCACACATTTCAATGTAACACATCAGATGGAGATACACAGGCGGCACTTCAGGATGCCTTGGGTGCGGTCAAATTTTAATAAAAATTCTTTCATTCCATTGGCCATGAATTCGACTACATTTTTGAGAAAAATGGAAAGCCCGCCGGGACGAAAATCTTAAAAATGGCGGCTTAGGCAAAAGTTAGGGCAAAACAAAAAAATACTGAAAAATAAAAATGTTAGAAAAAAATATAAAGCCAGCTTGGATGAAAACCCTGCAAAGGGCGACTAGGCAAAAGTTAGTTCAAAAGAGAAACTTCTAAGTCTTATCCGCAACCTAAGAGTAAACTCCCATCATTTTTCTTTCCTCTACCCAAAGGGTAGATGATCATCATATTCCAAAAATATGATCGAGCCTAAATTCCTCTTATCCTTCTTATATGTTAGCCTCTGAGATATCAAAATCCTATCTGTTGACTTGTTGATTTTGATGATTTCGGACTTAACTTATCTAAACTTTAATCTGACAATATTATTGAAGGTAAAACATTTCAGGTTTTATCTTAATCAAACAAAGACATAATCTTGACATAGATGACAGAGATTGACAGAGATTTTGCACGACCTTGACAATGGACGACAAAGACTTTGGACTCAAGCTTTGGACTACACAGAAAGATTCAAGATCTTAAAGTATATCTTTTCTTGTTTTAGTCTTTTCTTTAAACAGCCTTTCTTAAAGGATCTGACAGAAATTCTAGTAAAGAACGAAGCCAAGTGTTTTTAGTCGAAGTCAAGTTTTTGAGTCGAAACCAAAACATTTTAGTCGAAGCTAAGACGTTTAGTCGAAGCTAAGACTTTCAGTCGAAGCCAAGTGTTTTAGTCGAAGCTAAGACTTTCAGTCGAAGCTAAGACTTTCAGTCGAAGTCAAATGTTTTAGTCGAAGCTAAGACTTTCAGTCGAAGCTAAGACTTTCAGTCGAAGTCAAATGTTTTAGTCGAAGCTAAGACTTTCAGTCGAAGCTAAGACTTTCAGTCGAAGTCAAGAGTTTTAGTCGAAGCCAAATGTTTTAGTCGAAGTCAACTCTTTTAGTCGAAGCAAAACATTTCAGTCGAAGGCGAGACTTTCAGTCGAAGCCAAGACTTTCAGTCGAAGCCAAGACATTTGAGTCGAAGCTAAAATGCTTTAGTCGAATCCTTCTCACTTGGCTTTTCTACCTAACTGTCCTCTATTTCCTTCCTGTATAAATAGGGAATCGGTTAGTGCATTTATTACCTTTTTCTCTCGCGCAAATTTTCACTCTGAAAAACTCTCTCATCTCAATCTCTTGCTCTCATCAATTATTTTTTGAGTGAGTTCATTTTAGAAAAAGTTCTGTGTAAGCTTCTTGGTTTTGTTCTTGAAAGAATTTAGATCTTCCCACCTAAGAAGGCTTAGCTTTACAACTTTCATTGTATATTCTGCTCAAGAAGGAGCCTGTTTATAGTACTCAAATTGTAATCTCTTTTCATTTGTAATCTGTTGGAAACCTAGGAAGGGTTTCGGATATTGTACTGAGGTTTGAGCTAGCACCCGAAGCTAGCTGGTTTAGTGAAAGGCTCGAGTAGGTCTCCCTTGTGTGGAGTGCTTGAGGACTGGACGTAGGCTGGTGGGGCCGAACCAGTATAAATCTCTGTGTTAATCTTGTTATTGCTGTATCCGTATTTACGTTGTAATCTTAATTTTTAAATTCATACCTTAAATTGAAAAACACCTATTCACCCCCCTCTAGGTGTATTTAGGGACCTACAAGTGGTATCAGAGCCTTATGCTCTGAAATTCTTCTGTGACTTAATCGTCAAGAGCAAAATATCGTGTTATGGAAGAAGGATCAGCAACCACCAGGCCACCATTGTTGAAAAATGACAACTACAGCTACTGGAAAAATCGCATGAGGAACTTTCTGAGGCAGGATATTCACGTATGGTATGTTGTTGAAAATGGTCCTATAATTCCTATGAAGGATGGACCGGATGGAAGCAAGATTCCGAAAGGAATTCTTGAAATGGACAATCATGAGGCCCAGCTCTTCTCCATGGATGATAAAGCCAAGAACATTATCAGTTGTGGCCTCGACATAAATGAGTACAATCGAGTCTCAGCTTGTGAGACTGCTAGAGAAATGTGGAGATTGTTGGAGGTTACTCATGAAGGAACAAATCAGGTAAAAGAGACCAAAATCAACATGTTGGTCCAGCAATACGAAGCCTTCAAGATGAAGGAGCACGAGTCCATAAATGAGATGTACTCCAGATTCACTCTCATTATCAATGGGCTGAGACTTTTGGGTAAAACTTACCCAGAAAATGAAGTTGTCCGAAAAGTTCTCAGATCTCTCCCAAAAAGATGGGAAGCAAAACTCACAGCCATTCAAGAGGCGAAGGACTTGAATGTGCTGAAGCTTGAAGAATTGGTGGGCTCTTTAATGACTCATGAAATTACGATGAAAATTCATGACGAAGAAGAAACCACCTCCAAGAAGAAGAACTTAGCTCTTAAAGCTGAGAGTTCTCATGAGCCGACGGAAAGCAGTGACGATTCTGATCCTGAAATGGCTCTCATCACTCGGAAGTTCAAGAAGTTTCTCGCAAATAAGAGAGATGGGATGTTCAGGAGAAATCCATCAAACCAATCACATCAAAGAAATAATAGTGATTGGAATGCAAGGGAAAATTCTGACGCCTGTTACGAATGCGGCAGAACTGGGCATATAAAGAAATACTGTCCACAACTCAGAAACAAGACCGCCAACAGCAACAGCAACAGCAACAGCAACAGCAACAGTCGAGACTTCAAGGAGAAGAAGTTCAAATCAAGAAAAGCACTGCTAACTTGGGATGACTCTGATGAAAGCGATAAGGAAGGAAGCGAGGATGAGGACGTAGCTCAACTCTGCTTCATGGCAAACGATGATGATCTCAAGGTAACCCCGGAAAAACATTTTAACGAACTTAAGTCTGCTTTTCTCGAACTCAATAAAAACTATGAAAAGTTGAAAATTAAAAATGCTGATCTAAAAAATAAAGCTTTTTCTTTGATAAATACTGTTGAAGAGTTGGAAGATGAAAAGGAAGAATTGCAAGAAAAAATTAAATTTTATATTTCTGAAAATGTTTCTTTAGAAAATAATGTAAATGCTTTTAAGAAAGAAAATTTACTTGAGCCTTCTGAAATCCATTTTCTCAGAGAAATCAAAGTTCCAGTTGAAAATGAATCCTTAAAATCTCAACTGGAGGATATGACTGCACAAAAAATAAATTTAGAAAAGGAGATTGAAGACCTCAATTTTACTCTTTCAAAATTTACACAAGGAAGAGAGAATTTGGATATTCTTTTGGGTAAACAAAGATGTGTCTTTGAGAAAAGTGGAATTGGTTATGATCCTTCAAAGAAGCAAAAGGACTACAAAAATTTCTTTAACAAAAGCTTAGTTTCCTGCTCACCATTCACTCTCTGTACTGTTTGTAACAAGAAGGGACATTTAGTTAAAAATTGTCCTCTTAATCTTATTAAAAAACAGTCATCTCCTTCTTTTACTAAGAAGAAAATGAAACATGTATGGGTGCCAAAATCTTCTTTATCTAATCTTCCAGGACCCAAGAAAGTGTGGGTACCTAAAGGAACGAAACCAGAATCTGTTGTAGGTATGCTTGAAAGCAAGGGTAGACTGCAACAAATGGATTCTCGACAGCGGTTGTTCAAGACATATGACAGGTGATCGTTCTCTTTTCTCTCACATCACTCCGAAAAATGGCGGGCTTGTTACTTTTGGAGACAACTCAAATGGTAAGATCATCGGTAAAGGTAAAATTGGCACCGGCTCCATTTCTATTGACAACGTATCCTTAGTTGACGGTTTAAAGTTTAATTTGATAAGTATCAGTCAACTAATCGATAGTGGTCACAAAGTTCAGTTTGAAGGCGAAAAATGTCTTATCAGTCATGCCTCGGATGGGAGTACGCTGATCGGTAAAAGAGATGGTAACATTTATACTCTGTCTTTTGATGCATCTGACCATTCTCGTGAAGTATGTCTTTCTGTTCAGCACAATGATATTTGGTTGTGGCATCGTAGATTAGGTCATGTTCACATGGATCTAATCAAGAAACTTCTCTCGAAAGATCTTGTCAGAGGCTTACCAAATTTGAGGTTTATCAAGGATAAAATCTGTGATGCCTGTCAATATGGTAAACAGTCAAAAACTTCTTTTCAAGCCAAAAATGTTGTTTCAACCTCTCGTCCTCTTCAACTCCTTCATTTAGATCTTTTTGGCCCTACTAGAAATGCTAGCCTTGGTGGAAAATTTTATGCCTTCGTCATTGTTGACGATTTTTCAAGATACACCTGGGTTCTTTTTTTAACTCGTAAAGATGAAGCGTTTGAAAATTTTTTCAGTCTTGTTAAACAGCTTCAAAATGAGAAGGAGTTGAAGCTTGTCAAAATTCAAAGTGATCATGGCGGTGAATTTGAAAAATATTTTATTCCTTTTTGTATTCAAAATGGCATTTCACATGAGTTTTCTGCCCCTCGGACACCCCAACAAAATGGAGTTGTTGAGAGAAAGAATCGTACTCTTCAAGAAATGGCCAGAACTATGCTTCAGGAAAACTCTTTGCCAAAATATTTTTGGGCAGAAGCCGTCAACACTTCCTGTTACGTATTGAACAGAGTACTCATCAGACCAATTCTTGATAAAACTCCTTACGAATTGTTCTCAAATCGAAAACCAAAAATCGATTATTTCAGGGTTTTCGGGTGCAAATGTTTTATTTTGAACAATCGTGAGAATTTAGGAAAGTTCGATGCGAAATCTGACGAGGGAATATTTCTTGGTTATTCATTAAAGAGTAGAGCATATAGAATTTATAACCGTAAGTCTATGACCATTGAAGAATCTATGCATGTTGTATTTGAAGAATCTAATGTTGAAAAATCAAGTAAGATTGCAGGAGATGATGATGAAGAACTTTCCATGGATTTGAACAATAAACTTAATGTCTCCTCAACTGAGGGGGAGTGTTCAACTTCTCCCAACAATAACGATGAAACTCTGCCACTTCCAAAAAGTTGGAGATATTCTTCTAGTCATCCATTGGAACAAGTTATAGGCAATGTGGAACGCGGAGTTACAACTCGGTCTACGGTAAATCTCTTCTGTAAGGATTTTGCTTTTCTTTCTCAATTAGAGCCTAAAAACATTTCGGAGGCTCTAAATGATTCTGAGTGGATTCTTGCCATGCAAGATGAATTGAATCAATTTGAGCGAAGCGAAGTTTGGACACTAGTTCCGGCTCCTGTTCAACAAAAGGTCATTGGAACTAAGTGGGTTTTTCGAAACAAACTTGATGAAGATGGCCGTATTGTTCGTAACAAAGCTAGACTAGTTGCTCAAGGATACAATCAAGTCGAAGGGGTTGATTTCGATGAAACTTTTGCCCCTGTTGCACGACTTGAAGCTATCCGAATTCTTTTGGCATTTTCATGTCATTTGAACTTCAAACTTTTTCAAATGGACGTGAAAAGTGCTTTCTTGAATGGGGTAATACAGGAGGAAGTTTTTGTTAAACAACCTCCCGGTTTTGAAAATGAAAAATACCCCAATCATGTCTTTAAACTGAAAAAGGCTTTGTACGGTCTGAAACAAGCTCCTCGAGCTTGGTATGATCGTCTCAGCAGCTTCCTCATTGATCATGGATTCTCTCGTGGCAAAGTCGATACTACTCTCTTTACAAAAACTCGTAGTTCCCATATTTTAATAGTTCAAATATATGTTGATGACATTATTTTTGGTGCCACTAACAATGATCTTTGTCAAGAATTTGCAGAGAATTTGAGATGAGCATGATGGGTGAACTTACTTTTTTTCTTGGACTTCAAATCAAGCAGTCCAAAGAAGGAATTTTTATCAATCAGTCTAAGTACACTCGGGAACTTTTGAAAAGGTTTGGCTTGGAAAATGCTAAACCTAGAGGTACTCCTATTTCCCCCAGCGTCAATCTTATCAAAGATGAAAATGGTAAAGATGTAGATAGTAAACTTTTTCGTGGTATGATTGGCAGTTTACTTTACCTTACTGCATCTAGACCTGACATCATGTTTAGTGTTTGCATTTGTGCCCGTTTTCAAGCCTGCCCCAAAGAATCTCATTTATCTGCAGTTAAACGTATTTTTAAATATCTCTCTGGCACTCTAAACTTAGGTCTCTGGTATCCTCGTAATTCTTCAATAGATCTAGTTGGTTTTTCAGATTCTGATTATGCGGGTTGTCTTGTTGATCGTAAGAGTACTAGTGGCACCTGTCAGTTTCTCGGCGATGCTTTAGTTTCTTGGCACAGTAAGAAACAGACATCTGTGGCTCTGTCCACCGCTGAAGCGGAATATGTTGCAGCTGGAAGCTGTTGTGCCCAAGTTTTATGGATGCGTCAAACTTTACAAGATTTCGGTGTCTCTTTAGCGCTTATTCCTATTATGTGCGACAGTAGCAGTGCTATAGATATTAGTAAAAATCCTGTCCAACACTCACGCACTAAGCACATAGATATTCGTCATCACTTTCTCCGCGACAATGTTCAAAAGGGGTTAATTGAACTTAAGAAAGTTGGCTCTGAAGATCAGCTCGCCGATATCTTTACAAAACCTTTAGCTGAATCATCTTTCTGTTCTCTTCGTCGTCGTTTGGGAATGTGCGATCTTAGTTAGTTTTTGCTCAGCTAATTTTTAGCTGTCTAAAATCCCCTTTTCAGTCGACTAAAAGTCCAGTTTCAGTCGACTCAACCCCTTTTCAGTCGACTAAAAGTCAAGTTTCAGTCGACTCAACCCCTTTTCAGTCGACTAAAAGTCAAGTTTCAGTCGACTCAACCCCTTTTCAGTCGACTAAAAGTCCTGTTGCAGTCGACTCAACCCCTTTCAGTCGACTAAAATGTCCACTTTCAGTCGACTCAACCCCCTTCAGTCGACTAAACCCTTTTGCCTATTTATATGCCACCTTTTTTCACTTTTACTTTTTACTGTTTCCCTTTTTCACTGTGTCTGTCACTTTCACTGTTTCTCTCCTCTTTCTCTTGTCCACCTGTCACTCCACGGACCCACATGGCTTCAAACCAACGCAATCAAAGTCGTCGTCGCTACATTATTCAATCTGACGAAGACAACGATGGGTCTCCGCCTTCTACCAATGACGCGCCTGCCGCTGTCGCTGCTCCACCGCCTGCCGCTGTCGCTGCTCCACCGCCGACCACCCGTCCTCGTACCCGTCAAGCATCCACCGCTGCTTCACGTCGTACGACCTCCGCAACTGTCCCTCCGTCATCAGCACCGTCATCTTCAGGTACTGTAGTTCCTCCTCCTCATCATGCCTCTTCTTTGTCTGCCCCTCCACCATCCTGCCCTCCCCCAACTTGCCCATACACTTCATCTTCCGATATCCTTCACATTCCCCATTTCTTTCCTACTCCCGAAGACCAACTTACATATTATACCCTTTTCGTCAATCGGGAAGTCATCCCCGGTCGCCCAAGTGACGTCAATCTTATGACGCAACTTGGTGTTACCGCTCTGTTTGAGCGAATGGGATGTCTCTCCATTCTCTCTCCCCCCTCCACTTATTATCCTGCTCTAGTTCGCATGTTCTACTCGAATTTGCACTTTGATGCCCAACCCCCTACCTTTCTGACCTCGTATGTGAATGGGGTCCACATTCGTCTTGATGCCACCACTTTGGCACACATTTTCGGCTTCGAAAATCAATCTTCTACCCTTGTTTTCACTGCGAACACTTGGTGTACCTCGAGTTCCTTTACCCCACTCCAACAGACCCAAACACTCTTAGGGGACCCATCTATCACTCATCCCCGTAAACCACATTTAAGTGACATGTCCCCTCTTTTTCGCGTTCTTCACCTTATTCTCTGTTACAATCTTTCGGCCCGTTCTGGCTCTTATGCCACATTTTCCTACTTAGATATCATTCTTCTCACCCATTTTCTTAGGGGTTCCCCGTTAAACATTGCCGGAATTATCATGCTTGTCATGCATGCCCGAAAAAACAAGTCTACTGCTAACCTTCCCTTCGGCCTTCTTTTGACTCGAGTCTTTGAACATTTTAATGTTCCCTTGCCTACCTCTAACTCGGAACGCATTCTTCTTCCAAGTCATCATGTGCTCGATGAGACTTCTCTTCGTCGCGCCGGCTTCACCATCCGCTTCGATCTCTCCTCCAACACTGCCCTGCTTGAACGCCCTTCCCAGTCTGTCCCCGCTTCCATTTCTGCTCCCTTCACTGCTCCTGAAGATCCCTCAGCCCCCTCTTCTGCTTCCATCCCACCTTTTTCAGCACCCCCACCTCCTTCTCCTCCGTTCATTCCTCCTGCTCCTACTGACCCTTCCACCTCAGTTCCTCCTCACCCTGCTGATCCCTTCTTCACCAGCCCACTCAACGACTTTTCCAACCTTGATTTTGATGAATTTCTCACTTCTGATCACCCCGACCTCTCTGACACCCTTTCTCGCATCTCAACCTCGATTCAGCTTATTCTCGAATCCCAAACCACTCTTGCTGCTTCTGTAACCAATAACCACACCATTCTTCTTCAAGAGCTTGCTGCTCTTCAGCAGTCGGTTCAACATTCTTCCGCCCAGCTCCTTTCCAACCAGATAGATTTTCACAACCTCCTAAATGACCTTACTGCTAACCTTACCTCTATCCCTCTCAATCAAACCCCCATTCTTGAAAGCCTGTCACGGATGCAGCATGACCTTCACCACCAGCAAGAGGTTGCCCTTCAGGATCATCGCCGCCAGGCCCATCTCACAACGAGCATACTGACTGAACAGAACCGTTATTTGGCGCATCAGACTTTCGATCAGGCGCATGGCTTTCGGGTGACTCGTCCCGATATCTTTCCCTCTCACCATACTGGCAACTACGGGGAAGAATGGTTCTTCAACCCGCATCTTCCTTACAATCCCCCGCCGCCGCGATCTCCTCGCGTTGTTGAAGTGGTTGAAGTTCCCACCACAGATCCGCCGCCTGCTGCTGCGCCCCGTACTCGTCAGTCTGCTCCACCGCCCAATGATCCGTCATCCTCTGCCCAAGGTTCTCGCCGCCGTCGGCCCTAGTTTTTATTTATTAATTCTTTGTTGTCCTGGATGCCCCCTCTTTTTGCTTTGACAAAGGGGGAGAACATGTATTAATCAATCGTTCTTCTTTTTGCATCTGTATTAAATCTGTTAATTATTTAAAGATGCTCTTTCTATTGTTCTTTTATGCGATGGTTATCTGATTAAGGGGGAGTATGTCTTTTAATATTGTCATCATCAAAAAGGGGGAGATTGTTGACTTGTTGATTTTGATGATTTCGGACTTAACTTATCTAAACTTTAATCTGACAATATTATTGAAGGTAAAACATTTCAGGTTTTATCTTAATCAAACAAAGACATAATCTTGACATAGATGACAGAGATTGACAGAGATTTTGCACGACCTTGACAATGGACGACAAAGACTTTGGACTCAAGCTTTGGACTACACAGAAAGATTCAAGATCTTAAAGTATATCTTTTCTTGTTTTAGTCTTTTCTTTAAACAGCCTTTCTTAAAGGATCTGACAGAAATTCTAGTAAAGAACGAAGCCAAGTGTTTTTAGTCGAAGTCAAGTTTTTGAGTCGAAACCAAAACATTTTAGTCGAAGCTAAGACGTTTAGTCGAAGCTAAGACTTTCAGTCGAAGCCAAGTGTTTTAGTCGAAGCTAAGACTTTCAGTCGAAGTCAAATGTTTTAGTCGAAGCTAAGACTTTCAGTCGAAGCTAAGACTTTCAGTCGAAGTCAAATGTTTTAGTCGAAGCTAAGACTTTCAGTCGAAGCTAAGACTTTCAGTCGAAGTCAAGAGTTTTAGTCGAAGCCAAATGTTTTAGTCGAAGTCAACTCTTTTAGTCGAAGCAAAACATTTCAGTCGAAGGCGAGACTTTCAGTCGAAGCCAAGACTTTCAGTCGAAGCCAAGACATTTGAGTCGAAGCTAAAATGCTTTAGTCGAATCCTTCTCACTTGGCTTTTCTACCTAACTGTCCTCTATTTCCTTCCTGTATAAATAGGGAATCGGTTAGCGCATTTATTACCTTTTTCTCTCGCGCAAATTTTCACTCTGAAAAACTCTCTCATCTCAATCTCTTGCTCTCATCAATTATTTTTTGAGTGAGTTCATTTTAGAAAAAGTTCTGTGTAAGCTTCTTGGTTTTGTTCTTGAAAGAATTTAGATCTTCCCACCTAAGAAGGCTTAGCTTTACAACTTTCATTGTATATTCTGCTCAAGAAGGAGCCTGTTTATAGTACTCAAATTGTAATCTCTTTTCATTTGTAATCTGTTGGAAACCTAGGAAGGGTTTCGGATATTGTACTGAGGTTTGAGCTAGCACCCGAAGCTAGCTGGTTTAGTGAAAGGCTCGAGTAGGTCTCCCTTGTGTGGAGTGCTTGAGGACTGGACGTAGGCTGGTGGGGCCGAACCAGTATAAATCTCTGTGTTAATCTTGTTATTGCTGTATCCGTATTTACGTTGTAATCTTAATTTTTAAATTCATACCTTAAATTGAAAAACACCTATTCACCCCCCTCTAGGTGTATTTAGGGACCTACACTATCATCTGGAATCTCTGTTTCAGCCGCTGATCCTTTTCCCACTTTTAATTAACCCCATTTTTCTTTTAATTAAACCGGCCTTCGATACAAGCACTCATACTGTCTTCATGTTCTGGGGTAGCCTTGATAGTCAGTGGCCTTTCTTGGTGGTTTTTTCTTAATCGGTGAGCAACGACACTACCGAGGTTCATCAATATGCAAATATCGCATCGAATTCCCGTCTACATCGGACTTGTCTTTAAACAGCTGGGAACCAATCCAAGATAGCCGAATCCATGTGACTCGAACTTCTTCCTTTATCTAGAGGCGATGGAAACCCTGGACTATACACTATGAAGATTTACAAGAGTTCGACAAATCAAGTCCTACTATTGCAGCACGAGCTTCCTCTTTAGCTCGCTCCAGAAATTTGATTTCATAGGCACTTGGAAAATCCAAGTTTAGTTATGCCTCAAATCTTCTCTCAATAGCCAACGCCTTCTCCCGATTGAGAGGCCAGAGCCAACGGATATAAGCATCAATCAACAATGAAGCAACCAGGTCTATACCATTAAGAAACAGCCTAACTTCTATGGAACTGTGAGTATAAAGAGGAGTGCCCCAACCTTGGGACGTAGCCTTAATCCCTAAAGGACTAAGGTATGTCACCATATATTAAACATTATAAGTATTTGGAGAATATGCTTATAACCGAACTGCCTCAAAAGAATGATTAAGAGCAGAGTCCCAGAAGGCAAAGACATTGACCCCAACTTCGTGTTTTCTTTTTAGTTTATCAGAATGCATAATTTTGACTATTAATCCGATTAGTTTGGGGTCTTCTAATAATATTAAAATTTATGAGTAAACTTGGAAAAGAAAAATATTTAAAATTCAAGGGGTTTTTAAGCAAATTCTCCTTTTAGGGTTAATTTATAAAGATTAGCTTAATTCCCAGCCATCACAGAAAAAAGACATTGGTCAACCTATTTTATGTGAAACTAGAGAGAGATAAGGAAGCAGCTAGGGCAAGAATTTTCAAGGTAAATCCCTAGTCTCTTCTCTTTAATTTTAGCTATTTGTTTGGGTGTTTTAAATTGTAATCTTGGGTGTGTTTTAGAGGGATCTTTACGTGTAAGTGCTAGGGTTTATTTGTGTATTGTGTGTGCTAGGATTTCATAGGCACTTGGAAAATCCAAGTTTAGTTCTGCCTCAAATCTTCTCTCAATAGCCAACACCTTCTCCCGATTGAGAGGCCAGAGCCAACGGATATAAGCATCAGACAACAGTGAAGCAACCGGGTCTATACCATTAAGAAACAGCCTAACTTCTATGGAACTGTGAGTATAAAGAGGAGTGCCCCAACCTTGGGAAGTAGCCTTAATCCCTAAAGGACTAAGGTATGTCACCATATATTAAACATTATAAGTATTTGGAGAATATGCTTATAACCGAACTGCCTCAGAAGAATGATTAAGAGCAGAGTCCCAGAAGGCAAAGACATTGACCCCAACTTCGTGTTTTCTTTTTAGTTTATCAGAATGCATAATTTCGACTATTAATCCGATTAGTTTGGGGTCTTCTAATAATATTAAAATTTATGGGTAAACTTGGAAAAGAAAAATATTTAAAATTCAAGGGGTTTTTAAGCAAATTCTCCTTTTAGGGTTAATTTATAAAGATTAGCTTAATTCCCAGCCATCACAGAAAAAAGACATTGGTCAGCCTCTTTTACGTGAAACTAGAGAGAGATAAGGAAGCAGCTAGGGCAAGAATTTTCACGGTAAATCCCTAGTCTCTTCTCTTTAATTTTAGCTATTTGTTTGGGTGTTTTAAATTGTAATCTTGGGTGTGTTTTAGAGGGATCTTTACGTGTAAGTGCTAGGGTTTATGTGTGTATTGTGTGTGTTTTTTAGGGTGAGATGTGGGTGTTTTTTAGAACAAGGCTGCTGTAGATCAGCATAAGAGTGGGTTAGGTTTTTGTTGATATCTCTTTCATTAATAATCCGATTGATGTGTTTTTATACTTTCTGAAAACATTATTTTGTCCCCTTAAACTTTTCGGTTTTAAGTTTTTTCAGAATCTTACGTTTTGATATCGAAAATGACTTTAAATTTAATTCACTGTAGAAGTCAAGATTTTTCTGTTTCGGGCAGCTATTTCGATTTGTCATGGAAACTTAATTACTAGTGGTATGTTTTTGAAATTTATATTTCTAAAAACCTCATAAAGTCCTCTTCAACTTTTTAGTTTTGGGTTTTCTGAGATTCGTAGTGTTTCTGCTCCAAAATAACCATTGAACAAAACTGGTCTGTACAGAGATGTGCTATTTTGATCAGCAACTTCGATTTACTGTAAATAAGTCATTACTCATTGGATTTTTGTGAACCTTATATTTCTGAAAATCCTGGAAAGTATACTTTAACTTTTTATTTTTGAGTTTTCTAAGATTCATCATGTTTCTACCTCAAAATGGTCAATATACAAAACTAGGATTTGCTGAAAATTGTTGTTTCTAGAATTACTTATCAATCCAGTGCCAAAACTTTTTTTGCCATTTCTGTACATATTTGGGTAAAATGTGAAACTATAGCTCCCATTATTTTGGTGAAACCTTCAATGTAGAATTTTCTGAGATTTTTCTGGTCAGGTGAAGGGCCTCAAATGATTTTATTTTTAAAATAGGTTTTTGAATTAATGGGAATAGTAAACGAAATTATTTTTAGCTAAAAACTTTACAGTGATCTGATCTTACTGAGACGCTTGAGCGTCTAAAATTTTCTAGTATCCTGGCACCATTTTATATACTTTTGAAGTAGGATCCATAGCGCTCAATTTAAGGAGCGGATTGGGGTTCCAAACGGAAAATTCTCAGAAAGGTCCTTTTTGTTTGCAAAACCCACCTAGCCATTTAAAAGAGTGGTTTGAGTTATTTTTGGGGTGTAGTGGTATGTTAGGCATTAGGGGTATTTTGGGTAACTTGGCACAAGTCTGGGAGCATTTTTGGTAATTTCATGCACTTAGGGAAAATTTAGCAGCAAGACATGATTGAGTGGCAATAAATAATATCGGTATGATTTATTGTTTAGACTCCGATAGACAAGAGCTAGGGCAAGCTTGGGAACAAGAATCAGAACTGCTTTGCTATCCAGGTAAGTACCCTGCCATATTCCTCCTTATACCGTATTTGAAAATTTTATATATTGTATACATGTTCTTAGTCAAATGAAAGCTTTGAAGTACTTTTACTGCCATGTGTTCGTGATAAATCGTTTAATGAAAACTGAAATTAAATGCCATGGAATTGTTGTGTGAGTAAATGAACCATGTTCGGTACATGTGAATGCGATGATAATTTGACCAAGTTACTGCGCCCCATATCCACGGGGGAAAGTGGATTCTGGGTCCTGGTCAACGGGACCATACGTTGACGCACAGTACTATTGCATCGTGGTTCGCCCTTGTGTCCATAATATTGTTTATCCTGGGTGGAGGAGGGATTTTGGGTCCTAGTCAATGGGACCATACGCTGACCGCAGTATACAAGGTTCTGAATAATTGTGACAGTTCTTGATGAATCTTTTTGGTTGATTATATTCTATTTCAAGATTTCTTTCGCTGCAAGTGTATATATGTATGTAAATATGTTGAGTAATATTTTATTTTGGTGACATGGAATTCCTAATTTTGAAAAGAAAAACCCATGGCATGTTTGAAATCATCAAACCTATTTTAGGGATATGGCATGTGGATTTACTGGCCCCAGCTCACCCTTTTATAAATGTTTTCAGGTGATCACTTAGATAAAACCGACGTCCAACAGGTAAACAAGATTGGACTCGCGGGAAATGGTTGTTAGGGACATAAGCCCTCTTAGAGAAATCGTTTATCTTTACATGTCAATGTAGTATAAATTTTATGTTTTAGAGAATTGGTTGGAGCATTGATCTCCTTAGAGTTAATTGTGTAGTTGAAAGTATTTATGACAGTTATAAAAATTTCTAAGTGAGGCTCTTGATAGCCAATTTATTGTTATAGAATTTAGCAAGTTAGAATGAATTTTGAGTACATGTTGTAGTAAGGCCTGGCAGAGCCCTAGGTGGATGTTCGAATGGGTCTGCGGCCGGTCACGGATCTAGCACACGGGCCTACTCGTGGTTCGGGTCGTGACAGACATGGTATCAGAGCTTAGGCATTATGATTCTTTAGACTCGAACCTAGGTGAAAAATTGAGCATAGGCTTAAATATTTCTGAGTGATATATTTGATGCTGGTGAAGCACAGTGTATGTGCTTAGAGATTCAGGTTTTTGGAAGTATCATTTTGTGTCTTGAACGAGGTTTCGGAGCAAAGTCTAAGGTTGATATCCTTTTTTAAGGTTTTGTTAATCAATAGTACTTTTAGTGGAAAGGTACATTTGTGAAAACAAAATTTTGAGATTGTATAGACTACTAAGCCGAAGATCATATGTGATTGAGATTAAACTTTGAAAAGGTGGATTAGGTTTTGACTAAGTAGTTATCTGATGTTTTAGCATAAGATGGTGGGTTGGGCCAAATACACAATTGTAGAAAGTATGCTACTTGCCTTTAGAATTTAAAGATTTTTAAGTGTTAATCGAAGAGGATGATTGAGGGTTATAGCTATAATCTTTTGGTGTCTATGACTACCTCTATCAAATAGTAGTTATAAACGGAAAAGGTTGTGATTTCAAGATACAGGCAACATGGTGACAAGCATTTCTTTTTTTGGTGAATTTGAAAGAAGGTATTCGCATTACTAGATCTTTGTGCCACTTTACTTGTTTAATATTCTTTTGTGAGCATCTAAGTGTTAGATCTAGAAACTTGAAGTAGATACCCCTACGAAAAATCCTATGGTGGCCCTATGGTTTATACTTCTAGTCCCATCAATTAATATCGATGATAGAGATTTCGTAGTTGACTAAATTTTTTGGATATGAAACACTTCGTTGTAATTTTGGGTATGGAATGATTGTCTTTCAATCATGCCAAGATAGATTGCTTCAAGAAAGAGGATGGTTAAAGGATAAGAGTATGATCTTATGATTAGTAGCTCTAACAACTAGTAGCTATAGGCTGTAAATGTTGTGATTGAGAGATATAAGTGATGTGGTAGTTTAGAGACTTAAACTTTGTCAGATGCACGGTATGTGCGTGTATTTAGATTTTGAGTTCTTTTTAGGTAATACTTGTCACTATGATCGATTTGGTAATAGTTTGGAACCGGTTTACTTCGAGGCAACAGAGTGCCCAGCGAAAGCATGGTGGTCTTGGATGTGATGTGTAAGTACTTATAGAAATTAGTTATCCATGTTGGCTAAGTCTGTGTAGTATGCTTCAAATGCTACCCGGTGGTATTAATTTTGGTGTCAAACAAATAAAAATAGATGAGAAAAATATTTATAGTTAGATGATCTCATGGTTTCGTTGAGTAAACTTGATAGAAATTGCGTTGTCACATTTTAAACTGGGCCGGTCATAGAGCTAGCACACGGGCCTACCCGTGGGTTCGGGTCGTGACAACGTTGGTTTGATTTCTCTCTGGAGCATACAAAGCAATCCTTGTAAAGGCCCGACCTCATATTTGTGTCATGGTCTGTGAGTCTGCTCATTGTCTTGTGGTCTCTTCCATCCTATACTACAAAAATGTGTAGCTTTTTCGGTTATGTTTGCTTGTTTGCGAGCTCTTTCACCGAGGGGCTTTGTAGACATTGCATTTTTTTACTCATTTCTAATTTAGTAATTTTTGGGCTTATTTATTGATTAGAGTTTATTATTAGGGGTTAGGTTTGATAATATAACTCAATTAATTTAATCTAGTCTAGTAGTCCAGTCCAGTTGTCTAGATCATTCTAGTTGTCCAGTCAGTAGCTGGGCTAAGTCCAATCCAACTATGTTAGCACAGTCCATGTTTTAGATTGTGATTTGTCTAGAAAATTTAAGGAATTATCTACGATTTATCCTTGATGCTAGGGATTAAATCATGGATAATTTTTGAATCTGGTACATCCCATATAGGAAATCAGAGATAACTACTGAATTAGAGTCTGATAATCTCTCAAAATTTGAAATAAATATTACAAATTTATGGGATGAACCGACCAATTTTTGACAAACCCGCCGGCTAATTGACTTTTGTCAATCTTCTATTTTTATTAAATATTCAGTCTTATCATCATATTGCAGATTGATATGACCATATTTATCATTTCTGACATCCAGACCTATATAAATACGGCCCTTGACTTGCATTTTTAGGATCCTTGCTTTTTTTCCCTGGAGCTCTTATATGATTTCTCTTGAAAGTGGTGTATCATCTCTTAAGAGAAACTGGTCCTTATAATTTACTTTAAAGGGTCTTGCATCATGGATCCGTCACAGAGCCGTCCCGAGTCCTCTGGACAACCAGACCCACATGTATAGTTTACATTTTTCTTGTCTGGTTTAGTAGTCTAGAATTATTCCCCATTTCCCGGATCATATTTCGTTTCTAGTAAAAGATCACAAAAAAACTATTTTCATTCCTTAGTTCGACAATTCTCATAATGGTTTTGATTACAGTTTGTCCGACCGGATACGTAAGTCATTCGATCCCCGATGTCGAGTTCAAGTCAATAATAAGGAAGTAAACCTAGGGTTTTATGTTATTGCATGTTTATGTGTTGAAAAGGCCAAAAATAAATAGAAATGGAGTAGATATTGAAAGGGTATGGCTGGTGCCTAACACCTTCCCGTCATATAACTTAGTCCTTTGTAACACCTTCCCGTCATATAACTTAGTCCCTTGTAACACCTCGTACTTTTTCGAAGTGTTAGAAATAATTATCTGTTGGTCCAAAAAATTAAAGGGCGATAATTTTGAGCGGTACTTGAAAGTTAGTAGAGTATGAAAGGTGAAAATTATTTTGGGGTCAAAATATAATTTGAGAAAATTTTGGGGCCATTTTGTAATTATGGAAAGTGTTGGGGGCTATTTTGCAATTAGGAAATTAGGCATTATGTGTGTCAAAATTTTAGGGAAAAATTGTCTTAGAGGTTGCCACCTCCTACTTTCGTGTTGGGTGATGACTAATGTAATTTAAAGGGATGGGAAGCAAGAAAAGAAAAGAAAAACAAGGAAATAAACATCACAGTAACTTAGCAAGAAGAAGAAAGAACATGAAGAAAGAAAAAGAGAGAGGAAGGGAAGAAGGAGGAATTCACGAAGGTAATCCCTTCAATTTTAGTGTGTGATTTTCGGTATGTGCGTGTGTTCAATGTGGTTGAGGTTTGTGTGTGTCATTGCGCAGCGTGTGGGCAAGTTTGCTCTGTGTGTGTGTGTGTGTGTGTGTGTGAAGGTTTTTTGGAGTGTGAAGTGTGTGTTTGTGTGACTATGTGGTGTGTGTATGTGTGTGTGTGCGTAATTCGGGCAGGTGTGTGTATGTGTGTGTATAATTGTGTTAGGGTGTGTCTTGGTGTGTGTAGGATGTGTTGGGGTGCGAAGTGTGTATATGTGTGTGTGGGTACAGGGAAGTGGAGGAATGTGTGATTGTAACTGGGTTTGTGTGTGTGTGTTTAACTGGAAAAAGAGGGGTTGCCGAGACGAAGAAGAACATGGGATGAACAATAAAGTCAATTAGGGTTATTAAGGGTAGAACTTCAAAGTGTCGCAAAACCTTTACTATTACATCAGTTCACTAAGTGACTTTTAAAGGCCAATTCTAAGCAAATTTTGGCCAATTGCAAGACAGTAACCTCTTTTATTTTCAAGAGATGTACATTATGGAATTTCATAGGACTTATCTGTGTTCACGAAGGACGTTAAATAGTTGCATCTATAAAAAGGGGTTATCAATTTATTTAATAAAGCAAATTAGGTTATTTTTATCTGAAAATTTTAGGAGAACCTGATATTACTGATACGTCTCAGTTACTACAATTTTTCTTGTCATTTTGAGGCAGATAGCTATTTTTAGCAAAACTGGCCTTTGAACGCTTGACTCAGATACCGGTTATGGATTTTCGAGTGAAAAATTTCTCGAAATACTTTCTAGTCCAATATTCAGTTTATGTTACATAAAGGGGGTTGAAAGTATTTTTCAGATTTTTGTTGCTACGATAGCCACTATGGGGTACTTTGGTAATTTTTCACCCGAGAGGGGGTGTTTTGGTACTTTTACGTACAAGAGGGTTGTTTTGGTAAATTCAGATACGATGGGTAAATTTTAATTATTTTACTTATAAGAAGGGTGTTCTAGTAATTTGGATGTGAGAGGGTTATTTTTGGTAATTTTTCAGGCAAAGGGTATTTTTGTAATTTTACATACCCGGGTAATTCTGAGATTAGGATTGAGTTTGTATTGGGTTTATAGTATCTTATAAAGATTGTATTATGATATTTGGATTGTTCTGTTTAGGTTAACGCAGAGGATTTTTCGGTTCGGATAGCCCAGCTTGGGATCCAAGTAAGGGATTTCTATCCGAACCCTAAAGTTCATCGGCTTGTGTTTGTATTCATCTTTTTGAATTGTTTTTTGGCTATTATGGACTTTGAGTAAGGATTTCTAGAATTTATATCCATATCTCAAATTCATAGTGTTCGTATATGTTTTTTCGAATTGTTCATGGTTATTCTTGAATTTCGAGTGATGAATTGATATCAGTATGTTTATTTGCCATGGAAACTCTAATATCAAGCCTTAATCGGTTATTTGAATTCATGTCGATGCTCATGTCTTATTGCATGCTGAGCATTGAATTATTTGTTGATTCAATGATTGTTGATCTTGCCAAATGCGTGTCTTGAACATTCATAAGTATCTTGGTTTTGAAATACGTTTCGTGTAACATGGCTTAAGTAATTTTGATCAATGATAGTGCTCCAGTGATTTGTCTGTGTGCATGATAATGTTATGATTCTCATATAATTGAGCTTTGGCAGATCCTTTTGAGGATACTAGAAGCAAGATGCTGAAGTGCTATGTTTGATGTGTAAAAATGGATATTGAATCGGTTTACTACTTGTTTAGGTTACTAAGCCATGATCACTCTTTGTTCGGGTTACTAAATCACGATCACTCTTTAAATGATTGTTTTGATATCTGATTGATGGGGATTGAGTTGAAATTCTTTCCTATATTGTTATCAAACTATGATTGTTTAAAACCCTTCCCCATATTTTCTTTGAAATGATTGTAGTCATCTTGAAATTCCCCACAAAATTATCATTGAATTGAATCTTGAATCATTTTGTAGTTCTTTTGTTTGTTCCTTGAGTGAACTTATTGAGCTTTCAAAAACTCACTCTTATTTGATTCCCTTCGGCAGGAAACGAACATCAGTAGATTGCTCATCTAACAGCCCGAAATTTTTGAAACATTAACACTCGCTCGATCGTTTACACTAAGACAATAATACCCTCAAACTCAACCAATTTTATACCGTCAGCCAGTCAGAGCAACTAAACCATCGAATAAGATAATACTCTAAATATACTGTCATACTTGAAACATCAAGTCTAAGTAAAAAATTCTAAATAGCAACACTGACCCATGCAGGGGTTCTAACTAAATCTCCTCACCTTCCCACGTCTAGCTGCCATCACGGCATTCCAATGCGCCCAAGGTCCTATCTTCCTTAGGCAGCCATGGCTGCCATGACAACAAATCCACAAGGTGCAAAACAACCCCTTATCACTGGTTCCGTCCCAAACCCATATCCCCTCACGCGGCTACTATACCCACTCGCACATTCGAACGTTTACGGCAGCCACATGGCTGCTTCCTTCCCATGTATACCAGTACCCACAACCCACCATTTCTCATAGACCCCTATACCTATATGTATATTAATACCTACAATTTAAACCGCCTCATGGCAGTGACCTTTCACAGGAGTGAAGGAAGATGTAGGAGACCACTGCCAAGAGGCAGTGGTTGTGAAAGGTCAGTGTGAGCATGTTACTATTGAGTGTGTGTGTGTGTGTGTGTTTAAATGTGTACAATGAGAAAGGAAGGTGTGCAATTGTGAAATAGTCGGCATCGGGTTAGCGTTAAGTGAGATGCGTGCAAAGGGCAGTGTACAATGATTGTTAACGCATAAGTTTTTTTAAAGTATAATACTTTAGACTAAACTACAATCTCTGGCAAAAATTTGTAATTTTCTAAGAAATGTATGCATTTTTAATATTTTCTGTAAACTTAGATTTTAAAAATTCTTTTGGAGTCTTTAAACTCATGAAAATGTTTTGGAAAAATTAGAATAATGTTTTTATAGTATTAGAAAGACTCAACAAAAGTTTAGTAATTTTTGGAGTTGATTTATTATCATTTTCCGTAACGCATTGAATTTAGCAAAATGAAAAATAAAGAAATAGTTTTAGTGCCTTTTAAATTTTGATCTCTATTCCTATAATTTTTATACATATATTAAGTCTCTTATAAAAATCATGAGTCTTTATTTTCAGCTAGAAGCAATTATGGCAAAATATTGGTTTTTAGTATATTTAAAGAAATTATTTTTAATTCAAAAAATAATAAAAAATGTTCATAATTTTATATTTTTATTCCATATGCTGTATGAAGCTATAAATAATGCTTAATGAACGTTATAAACATTTTTTTGGATATTTCTTAGTCTCGAGGAGTGACGAGTTTCGAGGTAGGTTGGCCGTGTGTTAAACCGCTTCGAATTTTGTCATTTTCGGGTAGAGAAATGGGTACGATGTGGATAGTTATATTAGGTTTATAATACATTAGTATTGACAGTGTTCTGATAAATGACTTTGCCAACCTAGGTTAACTTCGAAGATAGTGTTTTTAGCTTCAGCACTTGGATCGAGGTAACGATTTCTATCCGAAACTCAATTCATCAATTTGTCCTCGTATATTTTTTAAAATTGCTATCGAATTTCTTTGGACTCTGTTATATTTGTTATGAGAATGCGTTATTTGCCTTTTATACATTTTCTTGAGCCTTAAGCGTTTATTTAAAATCCTCATTGATGCTCGATATTTATTACTCTTTGGGCATCGATTTTTTCGTTGCATTATCGATTATTGCATTATGTATATTGACATGAGTTAGTGTATTGAGGAGTTATAAGGATGGTCTGTATCAGGGGTGATATAAGGATGGTCTGTTATTGTCAGGAGATGCTTAAGGGTCTAGCTAGTGTTCATATGCATATATAACCACAGTGTTAGTGAGCATCGCCTTTGTGGCTTTGCTAAGTGATTACCCTGCACTACCTGTGTGGTTCTGCTAAGTGTTTCATTGCACTGCCTGTGTGGCTTTGATTCCACTCATGTTCAATATCATCTGCATCATTTCAGTGTGATTGAAATTGTTTCTGTCTCTATATCTGGTTTTTAGGAATTGCGTTGAATCTCTTCCCTTATCGTTTTTGAAGTGAATCTGATAATCGTTTGTATTCTTTAATCTGAATTTTTTAGCAACCTTACTGAGCTCCCAAAAGCCAAGCGAAGGAAATAAAATTAAGTTTTAGTCTTGGTTATTATAACCCCTGCGTGGGTCAGTGTTGCTATTTAGAATTTTTGACTTAGACTTGATGTTTCAAGTATGACAGTATATTTAGAGTATTATCTTATTCGCTGATTTAGTTGCTCTGACTGGCTGACGGTATAAAATTGGTTGAGTTTGAGGGTATTACTGTCTTAGTGTAAATGATCGAGCGAGTGTTAATGTTTCAGAAATTTTGGAATGTTACAACTCATGGATGGGTTAGAGCCTGAGCAAGATTTTGGAGGGCCCACCCATATGTTGAGTATTAAGACCCTTGCATTGGTCAGTATTATTAAGAACTTAATTTTTAGAAGTATAAGTTTGTTTTTTTAGACTATGTATTTTGGATAATTTGAGTTAATGTCTATTTAAAAGCTCTGAAGTTCATATCAGAATAACACATGATGTGATGTGATGTGGTGGGTTAACGCTCCTAGAATTCAGGGCGTCGGAGCTCCAAATTTTCGGGTCGTTACAGTTGGTATCATAGCAATACGGTCTTGTGGTACTTAGAGCTTAGGTATGACCTTCTATAGACTCTAGAGCCTAAGAAAATTTGTGATTGAGATTAGACTTTGAGACTGTGGATTACATTTTGACAATTTATTTGATGTTTCCGTATAAGGATAAGATTATGGCCGAGTACACAATAGTAGATTCCATGTTATTGGCTTTAGAATTGAAAGATTCTAAGTGTTAACCAAAGAAGATGATTGAAGGATACGACTATAAATTTTTGGTAAGTGATGTGATTAGGAGTCATAAGTGATGTGATAACTTAGAGCCTTAAACTTTAGTGAAGGTGCGATACATGCTTGTATAGAATCATATTTTTGCGCCATTTTAAGGTTACAGATTTCTCTGTGATGGATTCAGTAATAATTTGAACTTGTTTGGTTTGAGACATCAGAGTGCACAGTGATAGCACAGTGGTCAAAGTTTATCCGTCTTTAATGTGATATGAAAGTGCTCGTAGGAACTTATTATCCATATTGGCTATGTCAAAGTTTTGATGACTCTAATTATGGCTTTGTATAGGCTTACATTTCGATCACATATAGGCTAGTATAAGGCTGGGGAGGTGAAAAGAATGGAAGTTAGAACTCAAGGTTGGATTTTGTAGAGTGCAAGTCATACATGATCATAGCTTAGTACTTTAGTACACCATGGGCTTGAAGTTAAGCTTGATATTGTTAAGTATAATGTGCAAAGAGGGTAATATGGTATATTATCAGTATCATGCACTGGAAGTATGATGGATTAGAGATTGATTTAATTCATTCTATATGCATTGAATTTTTAGCGCTATAAATTTATTTCACTAAGTTTTGTACCGGCTAAGTCATCGTTCGTGAAGTTCTGAAATGGTTAGAGTGTAAGTGATAATTTGACATGTTTGAGCTTAGCATTAAGACATGAAATCCGAGGTCAAATTTCTTTTAACGAGGGAGGACGTAATATCTGGGTGGTTTGCGGTCAATTGTGATATGTTAGTTCCACTTTCAAGAATCATTGTGTATTAAGTGAGGCTTCAGTGCTTAGCAACGAGTAATGGTATAAATGGAGATAGAATTAAACGTAGAGGTCGTTTTACACAATTTTGGTAACTGTAAACATGTGAAAAATTATTTCTAGCATGGGGGGACTTGTGATGTAAGAATATTGTTATTTGAAGTGCACGTTGATGGATATTGCGATCAGATATAATCATGAGTAGCAATTTAAGAAACATCCAATTTCAAGGACAAAATTTTTGTAAGGTGGGCAGAATGTAATACCCCGTACTTTTTTTAGGTGTTAGAAATAATTATCTATTTGTTCGAAAAATAAAAGGCAATAATTTTGACCGATACTCAGGAATTAGTAGAGTATGAAAAATTAAAAGGATTTTAGGGTCAAAATGTAATTTTAGAAAGTGTTGGGGCCATTCTGTAATTAAAGGAAGTGTTGGGGGCTATTTTTTAATTTTGAAATTATGCATCATATATGTGTCAAAATTTTAGGAAAAATTTCTTAGAGGTTGCCACCTCCTGCTTTTGTTGGGTGGTGAATAATGTAATTTGAAGTATTAAGAGATAGGAATTAAAGGAATGAAAAAGAAAATAAAAAGTAAGAAAGAATACAGTAACAAGGAAAGAAATAGAACACGGTAACTTGGCAAGAAGAAAGAAAAAGAGAGAGAAAGAGAAGAAGGAGGAATTTGTGAAGGTAATCCCTCCAATCTTAGTGTGTGATTTTCAGTGTGTTGTGTGTTAAATTAAGGGTATAAAAGTGTGTGTCTTGGTGAGGTTTGTGTGTGTTTTTCAATGTATTGCCTAGTGGGTGTCTGTGTTTTTGGTATGTGAAGTGTGTGTTTGTGTGAGTGTGAGTGTGTGTGTAATTATGTACGTAAGTGTGATAGGGTGTGTGTTAGTGTGTGTATTAGAGCATGTGAGGGTGTGAAGTGTGTGTATGTGTGTGTCGGTAAAAGGAAGTGGAGGAGTGTGTCATTGTAAGGGGGTTTGTGTGTCTGTTTAACTGGAAAAAGAGTGGCTAACGGGAGGAAGAAGAACAAGGAATGATTAGTAAAGTCAATTACGGTAATTAAGGGTTGAACTGCGAAGTGTCGCTAAAAACCCTTTACTATTACAGCAATTCACTAAGTGATATTTTTAGGCCATTTCTGGGCAAATTTTGGCCAAGTGCAAAGCAGAATTTTTAAAGTGTTTTTAATATTTTTTGTTGCTACGATAGCCACTAGGGGTGTTTTGGTAATTTTTCACCCGATAGGGTGTATTTTGGTAATTTTATGTACAATAGGGCTGTTTTGGTAGTAAATTCACATATGATTCATATATTTTGATTATTTTACTTACGAGATGGGTGTTCTGGTGATTTAGATATGAGAGGGGTATTTTTGGTAATTTTACACGCAAGGGGTATTTTGGTAATTTTACATACCCGGGAATTCGGTCTTTTTGAGATTAGGATTGAATTACTATTGAGTTTATAGTATTGTAGAATAGATTATTCTAATAATTGAATTGTTCTATTCAGGTTAACGCGGAGGGATTTTCAATTAGGATAGCTTAACTTCGGATCCACGTAAGGGTTTATATCCAAACCCTAAAATTCATCAGCTTGTGTTTGTGTTCTTTCTTCTAAATTGTTGTGGCTATTGTTCGACTCTGAGTAAGGATTTCTATCTAAACCCTAAGGAGAGGATTTCTATCTGAACCTCAAATTCATCGTTGTGTTCGTATATGTTCTTTTGACTTATTCAGGGCTATTCTTGAACTCTGATTGATGAATTGATATCATCATGTTTATTTTCCATGGAAACCCTAATTTCAAGCCTTAATCGGTTATTTGAATTCATGTGATGCTCATCTCTTATTGCATGCCGAGCATTGAATTATTTGTTGATTCAGTGGTTGTTGATCTTGCTCAAATGCTTGTCTTGAACATTGATAAGTATCTTGGTTTTGAAATACGTTTCGTGTGACATGGCTTAAGTAATTTCGATCAATAATAGTGCTCCATGATTTGTCCGTTTGCATGATAGGTTATGATTCTGATACAGCTGAGCTTTGGCGGATCCGTTTGAGGATGCCTGAAGCAAGATGTTGAACTGCTATGTTTGATGTGCAAAATGGATATTGAATTGGTTTACTAGTTGTTCAGGTTACTAAGCTACGATTACTTTTCAAATTATTATTTTGTTATCTGATTGAAGGGGATTGATTGGAAATTCTTCTGCGTATTGTTATCAAAATATGTGCAATTGTTTGAAACCTTTCCCTATATTCTCTTCGAATTATATGTACTCGTTTTGAATTTCCTCGGAAAATTATCATCGAATTGAGTCTTGAATCATTTTGTAGTTCTTCCATTTCTTCCTTGAGTGACCTTACTGAGCTATTAAAAGCTCATACTTATTTGATTCCCATTGCAGGTAATGAACATTAGTAGATTGTTCAGGGATGGTTCAGAGCCTAAGCGAGATTTTGGAGTGCCCACTACTATGTTGAATAGTAGGACCCCTGTGTGGGTCAACACTGTTATGAACTTAACTTAATAGTTTAAGTTTGTTGGTTTTTTTAGATTGTATATTTTGGAAAATTTGAGTTAATGCCTATTTAGAAGCTCTGAAGTTTATATCAGAATAACGTCTGATGTGATATGATGTGATGTGGTAGGTTAACGCTCTGAGAGTTCGGGGCGTCGGAGCTTCGAATTTTCAGGTCGTTACATCCCCGAACCTATTTCTCTTAATTCAATAGATTAATAGCCTTCTTGTACATTTTTAGAGTCATATTTGAATTTTTCTTATTTTCCTTTGTTTAATGAAATAAGATGGTGACTCCCTAAAATCTTCCATTCTGGGGGATATTTCCGAGGCGGTCCGCAACACCTACAACTGTCATCTAATTTCTGATTCCACTATGCGTACTCATTCATCTGGGAACCTCGCCTCTCATCAACTAGTATCATCTGTCGAACAATCAGCTAGCAGGTCAGCCACGGCCTTCCCTTTGATCGACTTATGTGTGACATAGGTGATGTTAAACTCTAACAAGAGCAAAATCCATTTGGTTGTGCGGTTAGATAAGATAGGCTTTTCAAAACAAATACTTTACAAGGTCCATTCTGGCCAACAATCTGATGGGATATACCAAGACATAATGTCTCAATCTTTGTGTTACCCAAACCAAAGTCACAGATGTCTTCTCTAAGGCTAAATAATTCACCTCCATTTTGGTTCACCTCTTACTCATACAAGTATATGGCTCTCTCAACCAAGGAATTCTTCAACTGTTGGGCTAACATGGCTCCGGCTGCAGTATCGGTCATGGTCAGGTTTCATAACAAAGGACTATCGAGTACTGGTAGGATTATGACCAGAGGTTGCTAAGATACTGTTTAATTTTTTCGAAGGCTTCCTGGCATAGGGGTTCCACTCTTTGGTTAAATCGTTCTTCAACAATTTAAACACTAGCTCACAGATCATGGTCAAGTGAGATATAAATCGGCTAATGCATTGGATTCTAACCAAGAATCCCTTAATTTCTTTCTCCTTCTTGGCTAGAGGCATCTTGACTACAGCTTTGATCTTGGTCGGGTCCACCTCTATCCCTCGCTTGCTTACCATGAAATCTAGTAACTTTCTGACTGTGACTCCGAACGTACACTTTGGCGGGTTCAATCTTACGTTATACTACCTCAACCTCTCAAAATACTTCCTCAACACGATACAATGGTCTTCCTTTTTCCTTGATTTAATGATCAAATCAACCACATACACTTCCACCTCTTTATGGATCATGTCATGGAACAGGTTAGTAGCGGCTCATTGGTATGTAGTCCTTGTATTTTTTAAATCGAAAGGCATCACTATGGAACAGAAAGTACCCTAGGGGGTTGTGAAGGTTGTCTTCTCCTGGAACTAAGGAGCCATTTTTATCTGGTTTTATCCCGTGAAACAATCTACAAATGATTGCAACTCATGCTCGGCTGTTTGCCTATGATTAGATCTATGATGGAAAAAGGGAAATCATCTTTGGGAGAAGCCCGGTTCAGATCTCGGTAGTCAACACACATGCTGACTTGACCGGAAGGTTTGGGAATAGGTACGATATTAGCTAACCAGGTGGGATATTCAATTACTCAGAGGAATCTAATGTGGAGTAACATCAAAACTTCCTCCTTAACCTTGAAGGACCATTCCGGTCTTAACTTATAAAGTTTTTGCTTGACAGGTTTGGCTTTGTGTAGAATAGGTAGGTGGTGTTCCATGATTGATGGGTTTATACCGGGCATGTTACTATACGCCCAAGCAAATATATCGACGAATTCTCTAAGGAGTGCAGTCATCTCTTTTCTTTCTCTCTCATCTAGTCTAGCCCTATTTTGATATCTTTGACATCTTTGAGGGAGCCTATGTTTATTTTGAGTGTTTCTTCAGCCACTGGCTTTACACGACTAGATTTTCTATTTTCAATTTCTTTTAAATATTTTTTTTTCTAAGTCCATTAGGTATGACTCGTCAGTAACCAAGTTGACTAATTCTTCATAGCCTATATCAGCAACCAAGGGATAATCAAAACCAAGCATGATATTATCAATCAAGTAGTCTGGAAATACATTGTTGGTAAGCAAATTTAGATTGACTAAGGTGACATAAGCATCCAAGTCTTTTGGCTCCAGAGCATCTTTGGCAACATGACTTCCTTCGATAACCTCTCCTACAGTTAGCGATCTATACTCGATCATCCAATTCTACATGTCGCCCTGTGCTGGAGCAATTAGACATGTTGGGTCTATGATCTAGTCATTCGCTTCACAGATAAGCATTGAGATAAACACATGTGAAGCACGATGTCATTGCTTTCGGATCCATCAAGTCTATTAAATTTGAGACTTCTTTGGTACTCGGCTCGGTCTGTACTTGTAGTTCTTTGCCTTCGACCAACTCGCAGTCATAGAATAGCTCCCATCTTTTGATCTACCTCCCGATCTTAACTGTTATATCCCAAACTTCGGGAGCCGGTTAGAATAACCATCTGGGCTCTGAAAAATAAACGGGCATTAATTTTGGGCAATGCTCGGGTATTAGTAGAGTATGAGAGCTTAAAATAATTTTGGGGCAAAAATATAATTTTAAAACTTTGGGGTAAATGCACTTTACCCCCTATACTTTAAGGCGATTTCACTATGGCCCCTCCTACTTTAAAAAGTTGAACTAAACCCCCCTGAACTCATCAAAACTGGGCAAAATTGACAGTTTCCATCCAAGTTAACACAGTTTTTGGGAGGGAAGTGTTTGGCGCCCATATCCTGCATTTTTAAGACGAAACTACCCCTTTGACCCAATAAAGTGCTTAAGACTTTGCAAAAAAACACCCAAAAAGCCACCCATTTCATTTCTCTTCTTCTGTAAACCCTAGAAAACCTGCAAATGGAAGAGAGTCGTGGTCGCATGGATGTTATGGCTGCTAGAGTGTGCTACTGTGGTGTGTTGGCTCCTGTGAGGACCTCACATATATCCGCAAACTTTGGAAGAAGGTTTTATGGTTGTGCACTGTATGGGGTATGTATATTGTTTAAGTTTGTATGTATTTTTACTTAGCATTTTTTTTGTAATGGCTCCTCATCTTAATTCTTGGTTCTTTGTAGGTCCAAAACAATTGTGAATATTTTCAGTGGGTTGACCCACATATGTGCCAAAGGGGTAGGGAGGTGGTCTCTAAGTTGCTCAATCGCATGACCAAGGTCGAGGAAGAACTGGCCATAACACGCAAGAGGGTAAAGATGTACAAGAAGCTCATGTTTGCAAGTTGGGTGCTGTTGATGCTTGTGATAATGCTTAAGACTTAGTTAATGTTGTTAAAGATGTGCAACTTCTTAGTTGTTAGTAAGCACAGGAAAATACAGGGGGGCAAACTGTCTTAGGCATTTTGTAACCTAAAAATGATGTACTTTGGATGTAATTTGTGAGCAATGTTTCTTAGAATTAATCAATGTTATGTACAAGGTATTTATTTGTTGTTTTTTTGTGTGTGCAAGTTGGGATAATGTGTATGTTCAAGTTGTTGTAGTGTGTTTATGCAAGCAGTTAGAAGTGTGCAAACTGAAGGCTATGGTTGGAAGGGTGGTTGTGAAGGATGTTGGAAGTGTATGTATGCAAAGAAAGGCATGAAGCACTCCTGGTCAAATAAACATTACCAGCTACACAACAAGTTCCAAAGCTAAGCTAAAAACCAACAAGGTCAAATAATGCAAACTGGAAAAACAGTTTCATTCAACAAATGCTTGAATCCACATGGTCAAAATTACACCCTGTCAAACTGAGCCCACAAACACCATACAGTACTCCTATCTGCAAAAATAAGTGTGCTTTCACTTCACTACTTCACACAACCAGAATAAAATATGTCCACATACCAAGAGTCTGCCTAAAAAATAACCCAAATGATTAAAAAAAAAGATGCTTTTTGCAACAACCTAAAACTAGGTGCTTTTAGCTGAAGTCTTCTTCTTCTTTTTAGCAGCTTCAACAAATGCTTTTTTTCTTAGTGCCGCATCAGTCCTGATTTTCTCCCTTGTTGTCTCCATATCTGCCAATCTTATTGCTTCATTTGCAGCAGGAGTGGACACAGAGCAGCAGTAAATCTTGTTGTAGTGGCAGTATCTTCCCTCATAGGTGCAGCAGCTTCTTCAGTAGCAGCAGCAGTTGCTTCTTCTTGCCATCCTGGGATTCCAGTCTTCTTAGCAGCAAATTTCCCACCTAAGGCTCCAGTATGCTTCTTACCAGCTGGAGCTTTACTTTTGCCCTGCATTTAGTGGCTGTGTTAAACATCAAAGCCAAATCTACATTTTATCTGCAAAAACAAAATTGAAAAATACTTACAAATGCTGATCCATCATTAACTTCAACATTTACTCCCTTACATACCCCCATAGCATTCAATCCACTTCTAGCATTCATTTGACAAGGCTACCCAGTAATCAATGTTAGCAGCAACTACAACCAAAAAGTAAAATAAACAATCTTCAAAAAATATAACATGTTTACCTCTGATGCCTGCTGATTTGAGGTCCCAATGTGTTGCTTGCCTATCCTTGACTTTGGGTGCACTGGGCCCTTGCTGCTTCTCAAGTTATGCCCAATTTGAAGGCATTTAGCACAAGTCATCACCCTCCCATTTATGGACACACTGGTTTCTCCCCCAACCTCATCACAAGACTTTCTCCTCAATTTCTTTGGCCTACCAACTGGTTTCCTATAAAATGGTGGTGCTAATGGTTCAATCTCAGTTTTCTCCCAGTCAGACTCACCAGGGACTGGATGTATCATGCTATTGTATGCTGCCAGGTATGTCTTCTTGCTGTAATATGGATGTACATAGCTTTCTGGTATCTCTCTATTCAAATAAATAGAGGCTACAGCATGCTTACAAGGGATTCCTGTGAGTTGCCACATTCTACAGTTACAGGTCATCTGCCTCAAGTCAACAACCCTTGTCTTCCCAAATGATTCAACTTCAAACTCCAATTCACCACACCAAGATGCAAAACAGTCTTTTGAGGCTGCTTTTATGGTCTCTAACTGCTCCAAAATATTGGGGCAAATGACACCATCATACCTCTCCATACCCATCTTTTTTACTTGTATCCTTGTCATCACATGCTTTCTTATCCACTCTACCATGGACACTATGGGCATAACTCTAGCTTCCAGAATATAGCTATTAAAACACTCATTGAGGTTGTTGACAAGAATGTCACACTTTGAAGTTGTACCAAAGTGTGACCTAGTCCATGTGGCAGGATCCAAGGCACTTAACCACTCATGAGCCTTTCTATCTTTGTCAATCTGCTTAAGCTGATTCATCTTCTCCATAAAATCATTAGGGTTACTAGCCCTAGCTGCATTCCATAAGAAATCTTTGAACTCCTTCCCCTTAAATTTCTCTCTAAAATTAGCATAGAGATGCCTCATGCAATATCTATGCTCAGTTGTTGGCAACAGCTCTTTAAATGTCTCTACCAAGCCCTTTTGTCTATCAGAAATAAAAACCCAACCATTCTCTGTATCTCTACCAAGTTCTCCTACTAACTGCCTCAGAAACCAAGTCCAAGAGCTCTTATTTTCTGCCTCAACTACAGCAATTGCAATTGGGAACATGTTATCATTCCCATCCCTTCCAACTGCACTAAGTAACTGACCCCCATACACAGTTTTCAGAAAACAACCATCTAACCCAATAATTGGCCTACAACCTTTAACAAAACATGTCTTTTGAGCTTCAAAACTAACAAACAGCCTCTGAAAAACTGATCTTATACCAGGAGAAAGTCTTTCAGTGGCTACAAAATATGAAGTCCCTAGGCTATATTTCATTAAAGTCTTCCCATAGTCCCAAATCTTGGCATATTGCATTCTAACATCTCCATCAACCAACTATTTTGCCCTCTTCTTAGCTCTGTACAACTGAGACTTACTCACATTTGCATTCAAATCCTTTTTAATCATATTCTTCATTGATTTTATGTTCCATGCAGGATCATCCCTCAATTTCTCTAAGTAGTGTTCTGAGATATACCTAGATGGGACCAAGTGATTGTCAAAGTCTCTATCACATGTGTGTTTTTGGTGAAAGGTCTTAATTTGGAAGGTGCTCTGACCACCAATTGGAGAAGCATGGATTCTCCACTGACATTCACCATGATCTTTATGCCAGTGCTTACACACAACAGTAATCCTTTTGTTCTCATTTCTTTTATATACAAAATCATTCCCTCTTTTTACACAATGTAGCTTCAAAGCTTGCCTAAACACCTGTGGGTTGGGAAACTTCATCCCAACAGTAAGGTCAGGACCTATTTCCCCACCCCAACCAGTTTTGGCATTGAATTCTTGGTACCTAGGTCTATCTCCATCATCAGATTCAGACCCTTCCAAACTTCCTAACTCATCAGACTCATCCCCATCAGAAAACCATTTGTCAGTCCCTTTATCCATATTCACATTCATGTTATCCCCACTTTCTAGCATCCCACTTTCTGGCATCCCAAATATATCATCATCTTCATGACCCATCTCTAATCCTTCATGAAGTTCAGGTGGATCAGGCCCTTCATCCCTCACACCAGAAGTGTTGAGCCCACAATTTGTTCCGAATTCCACATCCACATCCTCATCCTCATCCACGTCTTCATCTATACCCTCATCAACATCTTCATCTACACCCTTATCCATATCCAGATTGTTTACATTTACATGAACACCCACATCTACATTATTCTCATCACCTCTATTTAGACCCTCACATACACCCTCACTACATACCCCTTCATTTACATTTACATCAACATTACTAACCCCTTCATTTACATTTACATCAACATTATTAACCTCAGCCTGAGTAACATCCCCATCACCCAAAGGCATGTCATCAACCACAACCCCATCCCCATAATCAGGCTCAATCATTAACCATCTTCAACCACATCTTCACTATCATGTCCAATTACTTGACCATCCTTTCCAACTACTTGTAGAGGATCCACCCTTTCTACATAAATAGGTAAACAACCAATGTCCCTATAATACCTAATCATGTCAATCACACCCCTGTCATCTGTAATAGCCCTCAGCCCATGGTCAAAGCTAACTCCAGGTATGACATAATAAAGAAGGCTAGAACTAGGTAGCTTCAAATCCCCTAATATATCAATTAGTTCCCAGTAAGATACCAAGTCTATGTCATAGTCATGAATGTATTCAACCAATTCACCTTGGTATGACCTATTTGGTTTACTGCTAAAAAGTCCTCCATAGTGGATTTCTAAGGTTACTCTGTCAAACACATCCATTTTATCTGCAGTAAAATAATATCAATTTATTACTATACAATAATAAATCTCTAAGGTAAACTATATATTTATTGAAGTGCAGTATATATGTGACTGACATGTATAATCAGTCACTCAAGACAAATGTTGTTTATTAAAGTAAGGGGTAAAGTGCATTTCTAAACTAACTAGTGGCTCAGCAACTAACTAAGGGATAAACTCAATACAAATGTTGTTCAAATGCACACTTTATTAAAGTGAGGGATAAACTACATTTCTAAACTAACTAAACTAATGATTCAGAAAGTGTGGTCCAAATGCACAGTTTATCATCCACCAAATACAGATGTTGTTCAAATGAACAGTATATTCAAGTAATGATTCAACAACTGTGGTCCAACAAAAAGGAATCCCTCCTCCGTCCCCACAACAAACACTGCGGTCCCCTACATACATGCATTTCTAAACCCTAATTCCTGCATGCATCTCAACTTATACATGCAAAGTTGCATGAAATGTAAACCCTACATTTAACGAAAACGTATTATTGTAAACCCTAATTCCTAAATCAAAACTGTTTAACGAGATGTACAGCATAAAACAATTTCATAAATGTACTCCCAAATTGACAACAAAAAACCCTAAATTGAAAATCCTAAACTGTTGATACGAATTTAATAGTGGGCAACGGGTGAGCAATAGGTGTGCGAACTGTGAGTTTTAACAGCAAATACTGTGATTTTATAAAACAAAAGTGACAAGAAGGAAACAAAACATACCTCTTACTGCGTAATCTTCGGTCTTCAATCTTCACGTAGCCCTCGTTGTTCTTCCAGTACTCCCGTCGATCTATTTTTGTTCGATGATGTTCACTTGATCTTCCACTACAAGAAAACAGGCTTTTAGCGACGGGAAAATCCGTCGCTAAAAGCCCAAAATCCGTCGCTAAAAGAATTAGCGACGGATTAACCGTCGCTAAAAATCCCTCGTATAAAAGCCCGTCACTAATAGTTTAGCGACGGAATTTTTAATTCCGTCGCTAAATATGTCATTTTTACCGACGGATTTATTTTTCATTAGCGACGGATATTCCGTTGCTAATTATATTTTTAGAATTTTAATTTATTTTCTTTTTTGTCAAATTAGCGACGGATTAAATATTTTAACGACGGAATATTCCGTCGCTAAACAACTTATTTAGCGACGGAATATTCCGTCGCTAAAAGTAATTTTCATAGTTTCCTATTTTTCGTTATTTTCACGAAATTCAATTTTAAAATACTTTTAGCGACAGATATTCCGTTGCCAAAAGTCCGTCGTTAATCTAGGCCTTTTAGTGACACAACTTCCGTCGCTAAAGTCCATCCAATTACACTTGAATCAGACTTTTAGCGACGAAATTCCATCGCTAAATGTCAATAAAAAAACTATTTTTTAAAATTGTTATTAGTTTTTAAAATTCAAGCCTATTTTCATTGACAATTAATCATAATCACCAATATAGCACTCTTCTTTAAATTTCAAGCAATACAAACAAAATATAAGTTATACACCAACATCTAACACCCAATACTCAACTACAAAAATTAAATATTCTCCGAACAAATTGTTGCACCAAAAAAAAATATATACTCAACTACAAAAATTAAATATTCACCGAACAAAATAAATCACATCATACAAATTTCAAAACAAAATTACATATTTTATTAAAACCAAAAATAGATATCAATCTCCCAGTATACACTCAACTCTTATAGCTTCACGTACTTGATCCTCTCCTCCTTAGTGACACTAATAGTAGCTCCACGTTACCCAATGTAGTTGAGCGCCATCTGCATTAGAGCAAAAAAAAAAAACTACTCAACAACGGTGCATTAGAGCAAAAAAAAAAACTACTCAACAACGCTCAGGGAAGAAAAAAGAATGAGACGGGTACAAACTAGACGGAATATCCCATTGAACTTACAAGAGCTACGGGGCAAGATAAAAATAATGGGATTAGGTTAATCACGGGTTTATTCACAAAACTAAGGCCTTTTTCTCTATCTCGTCCAAACCTGCTACGAAGCATTCTAAACTAAGGCCTTGTTTATTCACAAAACTATGAACGAGATTTCACAAATAATACTTTACGCACAATGTTTTCATGTGTTTGTTGCCCCAGTAAAACAGCATTAGAAATTAAAGAAAGAATTAGCTTTTCCATATTAGTTCGTTCAAGAATATAAACAAACAGCTGATATGCACAATAGAACCATCTTCAGGGAACCTTGGTACCGATAACATAATTCATATCCATTTAAAAAACAAGAAGGGGCAGGATATAATTATATGCTCAATCAAGAGACCAAGAAGGAGCAAACATGCTGCCCGGCAATTAAGGAACCCGTGATTAACCTAATCCTATCAATTAATCCTAGACGGGTACAACTCTTATTCCATTTCATTGGGTTACCTGTAAATGGCAGGATCTTGGATCAAAAGGGGGTCATACGACCTCCTAGGTGGCTCCATCATCTCAAGGAGAGGCGGCCAGGGAATAGGAAAGGCTGCGGAGATCGGCGGCCTGAGCGGCGGTCAGGCGGTCGGAGAAGCCTGTGACGGCGCGGTGGTAGGCGTAGAGGATCTTCGACGGGTGTGATGACACTGACCGGACGATGGAGGAGTACCAGTGGCGGTGGGTGGTGTGGCGGAGCGGATGGCGGCCGACGGTCGGCTCTGTGAGTGAGGGAGAGGGAGATCGACGGGGTATACGGTCGGGAGGAAAGAAAGAGATGAGCGGCGGGGAATGAAATGAGAGCAAATTAGGGTTTGCTTCATTTATAGTAAAATATAAAAATTATTTTTAAAATAAAATTCAAAAGAAAATGAGAAAATACGAAAAAATATATTTAGCGACGGATTGTTCTGTCGGTAATAACCCGTCGGTAAAATTCCGTCGCTAAAGACCTTTAGCGACGGAATAGCCCGTCGGTAAAAGTCTTTAGCGACGGACTTTTACCGAAGGACAAATCCGTCGCTAAAAGTGACTTTTAGCGACGGACTTTTACCTACGGGGAAAATCCGTCGTTAAAGTGACTTTTAGCGACGGATTGAAATCCGTCGCTAAAAGTTGTTTTTCTTGTAGTGTTCAATCGGCAAAGAGATTTGGGAGACTGACAGTTTGAGAACTTAGGAAAATGAATGGTTTGAAAATGGTGGATACAGTCTTCGATGTTGAGTTTAATACAAGGGTAATTGTGACATTTCAGCAATCTCAGTTACGGCCGTTCCATTTTGCCCAGTTTTGATGAGTCCAGGGGGGTTTAGTTCAACTTTTTAAAGTAGGGGGGAGCCATAGTGAAACCGCCTTAAAGTATAGGGGGTTAAAGTGCATTTACCCCTAAAACTTTTGGAGTCATTTTGTAATTTTGGAAAAACTTCGGGGGCATAAATGTAAATTGATATTTTTAGTGATGGAAATTAATAAAATGGGTGATAGTATATGTTTTAGTGACATTTAGTTAAATTAATAAAAATTAGACTAATTTTGGGGCTTAATTGTATTAAATAAGATTTGGGGTTTATTTTGCAATTATAAAAAATTGAGGGTTAATTTGCAATATTTGAAATTTGTACCTAGGTGTCAAGACGTTAGTAACCAGGTCATAAACAATGGCCACCTTCTACTTTTTTGTGGTAACTCATGAAGTTAAATAATAAAGTAATGGTGATATTTTTTAAAAGGGAATTAAATAGAAAAACAAATGGGGGAGAAAATTCGAAAAAAGGAAAAGAAAGAAAAAAACAAAAAGGAGAAATAGAGAAAATAGCAGAAAAGAGAAAACAGAGCTTCGGGGAGGGTGCAAATTTGAGAGAAAGAGAGAGAGCATAAGAAACTCGAAGGTAATCCCTCCCCCTCTTCACTAGTCTGCAATTTCAATTTTTGGGTGAGAGTTTGAGCTTCGCACAGTGGTTGCGGTGGCCACGAACATGGTTAGACAGTGGGGGAGTTGCAGGTGTTCATGTGTGTGTGTTCAGCTATTTTATGTGCATGATATGTAGTATTATATGTTAATGTGTGAGTATGAGGGGAGGGGATGGATTTCAGTGAGTTGTTGAGGAGGTTGATGTGTGTTCTGTGTGTGTGTGTCGGGTGTGTTTGTGGGTGATTATGTGTGCGAATTGAATGTAATTAGGTGTTAATGGTGCATATGTGTGGGTTGCAAGGTGTTTTGAGTGATATAGCTTGGGTTTGGTGGGGAATCAGTGTGTGTTTGTAAGGGTGACTGTGTGGGTGTGCGACTGTACGTTTGTGTGTGTGACTGTGTGTGTATATGTGATAATCCGTGCGTATAGGCTGGTGTAATGAGGTGTAATTGTGTTTGAATTATGTTACTTGGTGTTAGTTAATCCATGGAGGTGTTTTCTAGTGTGTTGAGGACAAATTAATGGGTGTATGTGTGAGTTGGAACCGCCATGTGATCCGGCTGAAGGTGGAAGAAGAGAAGTAGGTGTAAATAAGGTGAAATAGTAGGGGTGTGATTCAAATAGTAATTGAAATTGTCACTAAAGATGGACATTAAAGAAATTGTCACTAAAGATGGACATTAAATTAGGCAGTTTTTCAATGAATTTTTATAAATGGTTTGGTTCAAAATTAGACAAAGTCCAAAACCATAACCCCCTGAATTTTTACGAGACATACGCTCTGGAAAATTTCGGGAATTTTCGGTGTCCGCGAAGAACGCCAAAATTAGGATATCGATTAGGAACAATTCTGGATTTATTTAACATAGTAAACAGAGTTATTTTCATCTGAAAATTTTAGGACAAATCTTATTTTAATGATAGGTTTCATATTTAAAAGTTCGTGCCATTTTGAAGCCGATAGGTATTTTTCGCAAAACTGACTTTTGAGCACTCAGTCCAGGCACTGGTTGGGGATTTTCGGGCGAAAAATCTCTAAAATAGTTTTTAGCCCAAGAATGACTTCCAGGATGCTTAAAACCTCCAGGGGTATTTTGGTAATTTGCCCTCCACAGGGGGTATTTTTTGAGTAAATTTGCATACGGTAAGGATATTTTAAGGATTTTACTTACGGAAAGGTAATTCTGATGATTTAAGTGTAACGGGGGGTATTTTGGTAATTTTTCACCCCGAAGGGGGTATTTTGATAATTTTACCTAAGAAAGGTATTTCTGGGTAAAATTGTGTACAGTAAGGTTATTATAGTGATTCTATTTACGAGAAGACCATTTTTATGATTTAAGTCCGAGATGGGCATTTTGGTAATTTTACACCTAAGGGCATTTCGGTAATTTTACATACGCGGTGAGGGAGGTTCATTTTGGGAGTATGTGTGAGTTCGTATTAAGTTATAATATTGTATTGTAGGCTATGTTCTGATGATTTGATCATCTCATTTAGGTTAAAGTTAAAGACTTCCGGTTAGGATATTTTAGCTACGGATCTAGGTAAGGGATTTTATCTGAATCCTGTGTAAGGACTTTCGTCCGAACCCTTATTTTGATAACTCGTACTCGTAAGTACTCATTCGATCAACTTATGGCTAATGCCGAACTCTGAATTGTGTACTGATGTCAACTTGTTATTGCCTAAAAAACCTAATGTTGAACCTGAATCGATTATTCAGAAATCTTGTGATGCTCGCCTGTATTGTATGCTGAGCAAATTTGATAATTGTTTGATCCGTTCTTTCGAATTGTTGTGCCTAAATCCGATAACTATTCGCAATCGTTTTGCTGTTTATTTGTGATTTTCTTCTGAAATTCCGAATGATGACTTATTTTGGTATGTTATGGTTATTGAAATTCGATCTAATTTTGGTGAATTGAGCTTATGTTAATGCTCATTGATATTTTTTATTTTTATGTGTTGACCTGGGTATCCGTTCTGTGAGGAGGCGGTATAAGGCTGGTCTGAATCCTGCATGAAATGTAGGCTAGTATCCAATGAGACTAGTAATTATTATGGTACATCATGCATGTGTACATCTGTGCTTTGCAGGAATGGCATTGCAATCGCCCAGGATCAACGTTGATTTTTGGTTTTATCTGCTCTGTATATTGTCGTGACTGTTACGGAAATGACTGGAAAGTATTATCTGAAATAATTTGTGCTCGTGTTGAAATCCCTTGAGAAAATCTTCATTGTATTTTGGAAAGGATTGTCTCAGATGATCTATGTGCGTTTTGAAATCCTTTGGAAAATCATCATCGTATTTTGGAATGATGGCTTTGAAGATGATCTTTTATTGATCGTTCTGGAACACATCATGATTATTATTATTTATTTCGGTATCTATTTCTGATGAATTTTGATTCTTTTGGAAATCATTGAGTTTTTTACTGTTTGCAGTAGTCTGGAAATTTTCGTTGGTTGGATTCTTTGGAATCATTTTGTAATTCTTTTGTTAGTCCTTGTATGACCTTACTGAGCTCTCGAAAGCTCACCCTTCGTTTGATTTCTTTCTGCAATTTTGATCAACAGTAGATTGCTCGGGAATGGGGTTTAAAGTCTATGTGAGATTCCGGTGAGCCCATCACTACTGGGTAATGAGACCCCTGTGTGGGTCAGTACTGTCGATTCATTCTATAAGGACTCAAGTTGTTAAGAACCTAGGTTTTAATAGTTTAAGTTCAAGCAATTTTTTGTAATCTTGTATTTTGAAGAATTTGGGTTTGTGTCGAATCAGATGGTTTGAAGTAAATGGTAGTGTACAGAATTTAACAGGTTATATATGATCCGGTAGGTTAATGTTCTGGGAGTTCAGGACGATGAAGCTCCAGATTTTCGGGGCGTTACATCAACACTATAAACTAGCTCTAGGAATACATAAAAGGGCTCACTCTCTCCTTCTTTGATGAAGCGTCCATTCAGGGTAGGGATCTTCATCAAGCTTATGCGCTTCTCACTTCCCTCATCCTTCTTGGCCTAGGCTAGCTTCTAGATGGCCTCCTTTTTCTCTTTTCTGGTTGGCTTGTATCCTAAGCCAAATTGCTCTTTCTTGTTTTCCATATTAGGGAAGTTGGAAATTCCTTAACAGTTTCGACATAAGCCTTTTCCGAGAAAGTAGTAGAACTTCCTTAACACGGGGAATACTACCAACTGTTGTAAGGGGAAAAAGTGAGGAAGCTTTCTTCGTGACAAACTTCCTCATACTCAAGACACTGAACCGGGTGATCCATCGTAAATCCACTGAGCAGAATATCCAAAGAATTATGCAGCACATTAACACTGTCCTTCTCGACCTGCCCGATTTGAGGCAACTGCGATTCTCCCTTATGGTTAAAACGACATCATTCAACACAAATTTAACCTTTTGGTGCAACGTAGAAGGTATTGCACCCATAAAGTATATCCAAAGTCGTCCCAATAGATGATTGAAGGCGGCGAGTATATCCAATACCTGAAACTCAACATCAAAGCTAGCACTACCCAGAGTCATTGGGAGCTTCACTGTACCAATCACCTCCCTTTGGATGTTATTGTAGGCTCGGACGACTTGGTTGGAAGGGGTGAACTCTGATGGATTAATGTTGAGGGCTTGAACAGTGCGTAAGGATTAATGGAATCCTTTCATCTAGCGCTCACATAGTGATATGGACCAGGTCATTGTGGCTTGGTCCTGATTTGGGCAGATTGGACTCGAAGAAGGTGATGACATTTCCATAATGTATAGCCCCTAGCAACTTGGGACATGTCTTTGGGTTGTGTCAGTATCGATATTTACAGCCGGATCTTGGGCCAGTATTGCAACAAGTCTCTTCTACTGTTGCGCCTCAACATGTGCCAGCCAGGAGCTCTTCCGAGACTCACGAATCCATTGAAATGGAGCCTAGCCCCTACCCGACGGAGCAGCATCAAACGACCAGCCAAGTGGTGGACATGTCTCATCCACCCACCCATGCCACCCTACATCTACCCGCATCAGCACCTGTCATGTATCGTCCTTCCATTGCTACTGCCCACCAAGTCGCACCGTCAGGGGACTCCGGGGCTCACGGGGCGCCGGCCAGCCATCAACCTTTAGTCGGCCAGGAAGAGCCGCCTTCCCACTATGTTTCCAAGGCCAACTTTGACGCACTTCTTCACCGACTCATCAGACCAATTGACACGCCACGCGCCGTATGCTAATGAGATAGCCATTATACCATATCCACTCAAGTACAAGCAACCCACTTTTGTGCTCTTTAACGGACGTGAAGGCAACGCCCGTGAGCACTTAACCAGATTCGACGGTTCGTTGGAGCAATATGGACCGGGCAATAGTTTGAAGCTGAGGGAGTTTCACAAGTCCCTCACAGGCTTGGCGTATACTTGGTACCATCAGATCCCTGCGGGGACGGTCCATTCATGGAATGAGATGGTCCAACTCTTCTTGGGCAAATTCCACTACAAAGCTGAACGCGTCACCATAGTGGACATCACCGGCATTCGCCAGGCCCCCGGCGAAGACTTGACCAAGTATGTGCACCGTTTTCATCTTAAGTGTCTCGAATGTACAGATTTCAGTAAAGATGAGACATTGGTGCCCATATGCATCAAGAACATGAACGACGTCTATCGGGTGCACCTCGAGAACTTGCAGTTGAAGTCATGGGGACACCTCAAGGAAACGGCACGGCGTACTTACGAGACAGTCGGGCCCGTCAGACCACGGAGGCCTCGCCCATAGAATGCGCTGCTGGCCTCAGCAGACACATCCAGTACCCAGCGCAACAGCAACAACACCAGCAACAACAACATAAATAATTACACTGGTTTTAAGCGTCAGTTCCCGGATGGGGACCAACGCTCCGACAAACGGCGACAGCAGGAGACTCCGCCTGCCTTTCCATGTGATTTGAATACGGTAAAAGGGCTCTTGACAGAATGGGTTGCCAATGATAACAACTTTAAGTTGCCACCTGTGCGGATCCCCATCACAGACGAAGAGAGAACCAGGCCTAACTACTGCCCCTACCACCAGGCCCTTGGCCATCCTCTCAAGAACTGCAATGCATTGCGAGCTATCTTTGCAAGGAAGATCACGTCATGTGACCTACAGCTGCGAAAGAACCACGATGTGCGGAAGAACCTATACCCAAATCATGGCAACAACAACCGCGAGCATCAGGTGCTCATGGTTACTACCGACCACGTCGAGTCGCCCGTCCCCGAAGCTTCTGTGGAAGTCTCGCCCATGGTCACAACTTGTGTACCTTCTGCCCCCCAGCCAGTGTCCTCAGTTGGCCAAATGATGAAGATCAAAGGCTTCTTTGATGAAATGGGGTTTTCACCCGCAGCGCGGACTTATCTCTCGGACTGTTTGATCAAGGTCACCACCGGCCTCGGGCCCGAATGCTTCGGCGCCTAGGCCGAGCTCAAACATATCCCTTCCACCGCATTCATTTTTTCGGACGAGGACTCACCACCGATTGAGCACCATAACCGGCCGATGTACATTGAGTGCACTGTTAACGGCACCGGCTTCCGCCGCGCCTTGGTAGACGGCGGCGCCTCGATCAACATCATCTCTCTCATCACTTTGCAGCAGGCCGGTATACCACCAAGGAGGATCATCCGTGACCCCATCAAAATTACTGGCTTCGGGCAAGGCCACCAGTCCACCCTTGGCCACATCACTGTCGACCTCATGATCGGAACTGTCCGTCGTGACACTCATGATAAACAGTGAGTCTTCCTTCCACCTCCTACTTGGGCGACCCTGGATTCATATCAACAAGGTTGTCCCCTCGACGTTCCACCAGTGTGTGAAGCTGGTGGTCGGTCCTACGGGACATGAGGTAGCAGTAACCATCCCCGCGACCAAGGCCCCTTTTGAATGTGCCGAGTCTTACTTCGCCGAGGCCTCCTTCTTCATTGAGCTTCCTGACGATGGTGAGAATGCTACTCACATTCATTCCACTAAACTACCAGATTGGGACGAGCTATGTGGGAACAAGACCCCCAAGTCCAAGTCCAAGTCCAAGAAAGGCAACGGAGACAAGGCATCAACCTCGATGGCGCCATCTCCTGTCCCGACCAATTCCTCGCCTTCATCCCCCAAGTCCAAGAAACACAAGTTTAAAGCCACCTTCCAACGCGTCATCAAAGACGGAAGAGTGATCTACCAGTTATGACGGTGTCCGAGGGCTCCGGGGGGTCCACCGCCTAACCCCCTCGACCCCGACCTGCCCATGGAGATAAAATACGGCCGAGCATTGCCCGCCAGACCCTGAGCTTACCCCGGGCGCTGCACCGCCCTGCTATGAAGACGGCCCTCGACCGCAGGCTGAAGATCTTGAAGAAATTAACCTGGCTGACCCGAGCGATGAACCTCGACTGACCTACATCGGCACGAAACTCGCCCCAGGGCGAAGAGAAGGAATGATTACTCTCATCCGTGAATATCGCGATGTATTGGCATGGAGTTACAATGAAATGCCCGGATTGGATCCTGCCTTGGTGACACACCATCTCAGCATTGCTAACGGGTTCAGCCCTGTTCAACAGCATCCATGAACCTTCTGCCCCGAGCTCGAACTGAAGATCAAGCAAGAGATCGAACAACTTTTACGAGCTGGCTTCATTGAACCCATCACTCATCCTATCTGGTTGGCTAATGTTGTTCCTGTGTAAAAGAAGAACGGCCAAGTCCGCGTTTGTATTGACTTTCGGGACTTGAACAAGGCATGCCCCAAAGACTAGTTCTCACTGCCCAACATCGACATGCCCACCGAGGCAGCTGCCGGACACGAAACCTTATCTTTCATGGATGGTTTCACGGGCTACAACCAAATCCGGATGAACCCCGACGATTGTGCCAAGACAGCCTTCCGCACCCCTATGGGTAACTTTTGTTGGAAAGTCATGCCTTTCGGCCTTAAGAACGCGGGTGCAACATATCAAAGAGCAATGACAGCAATCTTCCATGACATGATACACCGCACAGTGGAGGACTACATCGACGATCTTATCATCAAATCTAAAAGGGAAAATGAACATCTCACGGACCTTCGGGCAGTCTTCGATCGTTGTCGACAATACAACATGCGGATGAATCCGTTGAAATGTGCCTTTGGAGTCTCCTCCGGAAAATTCATCAGCTTTTTGGTCAGTCGACAGGGCATTGACATTGACCCTTCTAAAGCCGCCTCCATCCAAGAGATTCCCCCTCCCAAGAGCACCAAACAGTTAAAGAGCTTCCTCGGCAAGGTCTCTTACCTCCGCCGATTCATCCCTGCCTTGGCCGAACTCATCACGCCTTTCCAGCACTTGACGCGCTAGAGCGCACCGTGGAGTTGGGGGGCACCTCAACAACAAGTATTCGAACAGATCAAGGCGGTTCTCATGTCACCGCAGACCATGGTCGTGCCGCAACGAGGTATCCCACTCTTGCTTTATTTGACCTCCACGCCTAAGTCCATAGGGGCATTGTTTGCCCAAGAGGTGGATGGGGTGGAGTGCCCGGTTTATTATCTCAGCCGATCAATCAGGGGCCCCGAAGCCAATTACTCTGAGCTCGAGAAGCACTGCTTAGCCTTGGTCTACGCCTCGCAGAAATTCAGACACTACTTCTTGTCGCACCAAATCACACTTGTCACCAAGGCCGATCCATTACGATACATGCTCACGCGCCATGCCCTGTCTGGCCGGCTTACTCGTTGGTTGCTGTTATTCGCCGAGTTCGGCCTATCCATCAAGAATCCTACAGCTCTACGGAGCCAAGCACTCGCGGACCTCTTGGCCTTCTTCCCACGCCAACAATATGAACCGACCTCAGATCAATTGCCTGGGGAAGAGACGGCCCTGACCTCTGACATTGGTGAATTGTGGACGCTTGAGTTCGACGGCTCAGCCACTAGCAAAGGTCCCCATGGAGCTCCCCTCCGGCAAGGGGGTACCGGCATTGTCCTTCGAAATTCAGAGGGTGTTACCACATCCCTATCCTTCAAGCTTGCATTCCCGGTGTCTAACAATGAAGCTGAGTATGAGGCACTTGTCATTGGCCTCATGTTGGCTACCAGTATGGGGGCTAAGGCATTGTGCGTGAAAAGAGACTCGAACTTGATCATGAAGCAGGCCGATGGGGAGTTCGCAGTCAAGGAGCCAGCCTTGGCACCTTATCGTGCCTTGTTGCAATACTTGGAAGGAAGATTTGGCCATATCCAGTACGAACATCATAACAGGTGCCACAACCGACATGCGGACAGCTTGGCCACGATCGCGTCAAAGATCGAGGTTGATGGTGAGCAGCGAATGCTAACCATCATCAAGAGGACAAAACCATGCACGACATTGGACCTAGTCCCGAAAGACATTACTGCAGACGATTGGAGGCAGCCAATCGTCGACCAACTTAAGGCGCCATCTCTTGCTACCGCATCTACTCTTACAGATTTCTTGATGTTGGGAGATGTCTTGTACAGACGATGCCCCGGAGGCACTCTGGCCAGGTGCTTGGCCCCAGAAGAAGCAAAGCACAAATTGCAGCTCGGCCATCAGAAGTGTTGCGGCCTCGATGGTCCCCCTCTATACCGTCGCCTTCAGCGTATGGGCCTCTATTGGCCATCCATGGCCAAGGATGCCTCAGACATACAAGGGGACTGTCCCGAGTGTTCGTACGCCTCGGACAGTGCAGAAGCTCTTGTCATTAACGTCGAAGGTGACTGGCGCCAGCCTTTCATCCAGTACTTATCCCATGGGGTTCTACCCCCTGACCGCAGCTCGGCACGATCTATCAAGCGCAAGTCGGTCAAGTATTTCGTGACAGAAGGAGAGTTGTTTCGCAAGGGATTTTTGGGACACACCCTGCGATGCCTGTAGGGTGCCCAAGCAGTCGAGGTGATTAACGAAGTGCACAATGGTGATTGTGGTGAGCATCAAGGTTCTCAGAAGTTGTATGCAGAGTTGCTAAGGATGGGATACTACTGGCCAACTATGGAATCTGATGCAATCTCTCATGTCCGACACTGCCAACCCTGTCAGAGACACACTGACACTGCACACGCCGGCGTCTGACCTCTGCATGATCTTGGCCCCTTGGCCATTTCACTCCTGGGCTCTCGACCTCATAGGCCCCATCCACCCAACATCACGAGGTCACACTTGGATCATGGTCGCAACGGAACGTTTCACAAAGTGGGTCGAAGCCATACCTCTACGACGAGCCACGGGAGGCGTCATCGCCAACTTCTTACGCGACCACATCGTCTGTCGCTTTGGTATCCCCCGGTGTATCATATCTGACAATGGCACGCCATTCATCAACAGGGATGTCCGAGCCTTCATGGAAGGATACAACATCAACCACGCTACATCCACTCCTTACTACCCACAAGGGAATGGTCAAGCCGAAGCTTCTAACAAGACTCTATTGCGGGTATTATCACGAATGGTCCATGATGTAAGTGGTTCATGGTCCGAGAAGCTAAGCCTCGCACTTTGGGCTTACAGAACCTCCAAGCATACAACAACAAAGACCACACCCTTTTCCCTTGTCTACGGGGACGAGTGTGTCGTACCAGCCGAGATTGCGGTCGCATCAGCCAGACTCTCCCTAAGCAGTGGGCTTGGGGAGGAAGAAACCAGAATGACCGCCCTTGAAGGACTTGGTGAAAGGAGAGCCAATGCCTTGCGCCGTATGAAGAAATACCACGAACAACTCACCAAGGCATATGGAAAGACTGTGAAGCAACGAACATTCGTCGAGGGCGACCTTGTTCTCCAAAGCCGCCAAACATGTACGCGCCAACATGTCAGCCCCCAAGTTCACACCGAATTGGGAAGGACCACTTCAAGTACATGAAGCCAGAGACAATGGCTCCTACCTCCTGCTCAACACGGAAGATGGACAAATCACGACACCTATCAACGGCCGCTATTTGAAGAAGTATTATGCATGACCAGCAGCGGAGTATTCCCCCAGCCCTACCCGCCCACAGCTTAGAACATTTACACACATCATTTTAGTATATGCACACATGTTCATGACTTGTAACTTTTGTTGTTTATTACAAGTTCTTGCTTTATTCATGTAATGGCATTTTGGCCCAAATACTATCAATGCAAAGATCATTCACTCGCCTCAACTACTGTATGTAACGCACTCTTTCATTTAAACATCGTTCCCTAAGTCGCTTGCTATGGGCAGGGAAGGGGGAACCACAACGGGAAGACACCACATGCAAGATATACAAGCACATCAAAAGCTAAGCATCACCTCACAACAAACACAGGTACAAAATAACCATATGACTGCTATATCAATATCAACAAAATGCATACAGGTCACAGGTTTGCAGGCCACTACGGACCAATGACTACTAGCAAAATGAAAAATACATCACATCTAATGTAAAGGAGCAAATAATGAACTGATAGGATCGGAGGTATACGTCTCCAATGTCAACCGCTGTGCCTGAAGATCAGACCACCTGCCACCCCAATCAGCTTGTCGACCCTCCGTCTCGGCCAACCGCCTCTCTACCTCCCTAAGTTGGGCGCGCAGCCCTGTCACCTCCTGGGTCCTCGCTGTCACTTCGGCATCAAGCACACGTCTCTGACCCTGCAAGGCAACCTCTTGAGCTCCGATCAGAGTCAGTCCTGCCGCCGCCTCAGCACTCTGGCCTCTCGATCTGATGTAGTCCGCTAGCCAATCCAACTGAAAGCCAAGGGCCGCGTAGGGCGTAAGCTCCGAGAGGTACTGTGATATGATTGCCGGAGTCCAACTCGGGACCGGCACTGCACCAAGGGTGACCAACCACTCCACAAAGGCCTCATACATCGCCTTCGAGAATGCTGCACCACAAATCAGGGCGGAGTCAGCGAATGTCTGTGGGTGCCGCACTCTAACCATCTCCAGACGGCATGCTACTGCATCCGACAACTCCACACCGTCCCACGGGATCATGTATGCCTGTACGACTGGGAATCTACCACAGGCGTCACCAGCCCATGCGACGCCGCCACCTGCCGACTGTGCATCCACTGCACCAAAATGCATCGCTAACAAAGTATCACCAGCATCCGCTACTGAACCTGACAATGTCTCCGGAACAGGCTCCGCTGCCTGTGGAACAGGTGCCTCAGGCTGCGGGGACGGATCTGCAGTAGGCATATGTGTAGCAGCGAAAACATGATGAATGCCGGACGGAGCGTCCGGCTCCCTTACCGCCCACCAGTCAGACCCCTCGAACAAGTGGGAGCCACCCATCTGGCCACCGAATGGAGACTCAACCGCTTCGACCGGGACAGGCGACGGACTCGAATGATCGATAGGTTCCACGAGGTAGGCCGCCGCCTTCTCTGCTGCCCCTACCTCCTCAACTGCCCCCCTGTCCATGGAACCAACCGCGCTGGCAGTCTCGGCATTCATCTGCTCTACCTCGTCGACTGCCTCGACCACTGCCTCCTCTACCTCAGCGACAACCTCGGTATCCACAGCCCCAGCATCCACAATGGTCTCCCCATCTGTCTCCCCAGGCATATCGGCAGCCTCCATGTCCTCGCCAGCATCAAAGCCAGCCTCGGCATCCATGTCCTCGCCAGCATCAAAGCCAGCCTCGGCATCCATGTCCTCGCCATCATCAAAGACAACCTCGGCATCCTCCGCTGTCTCAGACGACTCTGCATCTATGTCATCTTCGAGCTCCTGACAAAAAAAAAAAAAAAAAAACTTAGCACATGAGTAACACAATGATCGGCAACTATGAAACAAAAAAAAATGGTAACACTAACCTCAGAGTCAGAATACTCCAACGCCTCATGCGGCCTCTTCGGCCTAGGGCTGTCGCCTACTGAAGGGCCCGCGCTGCCACACTGCGCGCCCTCCATCATCCCCATTCTCACTGACGAAAGGAGACCCTTACCGGCACCCGGTACCCTAGGCACGTGGGCTGGTGCTGGCTCGCGCGCAGTAACACCTCTCCCACCACCACCTCGGGTCTCATGTCTCCATGTCGCGCACCATACTCTGAAACACCGGTGACCAATGCAGTCATGCCGGACTGCTTCGCCACCTGTAGTGACACCAGTCCTAACCCCCTGTCACCAATGAAGACATCAACCCGCGGCCTGTCGGATGGCCCCTGCACTAACCACTCATACCACGTAGTCCGCACTCTCTCCCACCAACGGGCATACCCAACTGTGACCACTCCGGTGGACAACGAACTAGGTCTCCTCCACTCGTCCGTCAGTGTCGGCCACGAACGCGCCTTCCCTAGCATGACATACCAGAAGGCCGTGTCAACATTCCAAGGTCGGGCATAACCACAGGGGGGCTCCAGATCATAGCCAAAGGACAAGACTAAGCGGTCTGGGCTGTAATGTGCAACGTAATACCGGCACACGGCTGGCTTCTCGCCATCATCGGTCAATACCGGAAGCCATCTAAGGAAGAAGGCCACTAGCAGGGATACCTCAAGGTCTGTCAAGTCTGCTCTGTTGTGCAACCGTGAACCGATGTCACGCAAATGCATCCAGGGAGGAGTCCCGTATGAAGAGTGCATGTTGACATACAGACGGCTAAGGCATGCGTCTCGCACATCGAACACCTGTGATAACTAGCACGCAGGCCTCTTGCTGCCAACCCAAGCATAAACCCGTCCACCCGCGTACCACTTTGATACTTCCATGGACTTCCCTGGACGCGTCACTGTTACCTTCCTCAGCGAGGGCTGTACCTTCGGGTATCCCAAAGGCCTGTAGTCTACGTAGCACTCGAACAGATACCTCTGCAAGAACATCCAATCGACATAGGTCGACACCTGATACCGCCCATACGATCTTTGCATGTCATTCGAAAACTGGTCTAGACGTGAATACAAAGTGCCTAAGTATATCGGTGCCAAACCAATGCGGTTGCCTGCAGCCATCCGCACCGCTAACGGGAAGACCTTCTGAGAAACACCATCCTCAGGTGTCCCCTCCAACACAAACCTATACATATAGAAAATGAGACACCCGTCATGACCAACCCACCCTAGCAGAATATGCGATATAACACATGGCAGCATGCTACATTACTTATCTTTGTTCTTAAGCATGTTTTTTTTTCTCTAAGTATAACAATCAACACACTACATGTACAAAGCAATGGATATGCAGCATACGAGTAATGCAAGGATGAAAATAACAAAACGGCGTACCTTGAAAGAAACATGGCAAGGAAGGCAGATAGCTCGTATCTCTCATCCATGTAACAAGGACCCATATGGAAGTCATCGTCCGACATCACCCTCTGCCCGGGCCGCATGACCACTGTGCCATAGAAGTGCTGAATACACCGACTATACGTGCCTTTGCGGTTGAGCTTTGTATCCGACAGAAAACCACTCAACGCCTTGACAGTCAAGCGCTCCTCCGCTGTCAACTTCAGTACGCGGGCATCCTCTGTCCCATGCATCGGTAGGCCGGTCAATGTCACGACATCCAGAAGCGTCGGACCAATCTCCCCGAACTCCGTAATGAAGGTGTGCGTCTGTGAGCTCCACCGCGAAAGTAAAAGTGTGAGGCCGCTAATGTCCCTCACAAGATCAACACCCTTGTACGTCGCCTCCACCGCCGCTACTAGCCCAAGCACCTCCAACCTCTCTCTCCAAACCTCGCACCCCAAGATGTACACGCACTAAAAGCCCCAACCGGCCGGCGTGACATTGTGGCTCTTGAACACGACAGGTGACCACGGAATGTCCTCACGCTCAGCCAACAAACTCGGTACATACCGTGGCGACATCACGGGAGCAACATCGAAGCTCGGCGCACGGACATACGGTGAAGGGACCATAGGACCATCACCCATCGATGAAGAGCTCCAAGGCACAAAAAACACCTCAGCAGACACTCGTCGCGCCAACTCCCTCCACAACCCTTCGGGTAGACACCCGGGCACCGCCCCCTTCGCGGTCAGTAATGCGTTGCTCTGACTTGGAGTCTGATCAAAGCTCCTCTCTCCACCATTGGCAAAACTCAAAGGCACTCCCGATGCATCAACCGGCACCGGTGCGTCCTCATCGTCATCAAGCATGTCGCTCCGCGGCAACTGTGAATGCCCACTCGCCCCGCCGCGGCGCCGCGCACTTTGCTTTTTCCTTGACTTCTTTCGGGCTCCTCCATCATCACCCATCACGCCAAGAGAATCCAAGCCGTGCATGGTTTGCCCGGCATCGACCGCTTTCCCCTTCGCCTTGCATTTTCCTCTTCTTCCCTCCTTCTTCTCCTTTCTTCCCTTTCTTCTTCCCTTTTCCTCTCCCTTTCTTCCCTTTCTTCCTCCCTTCTTCTCCTCCTCTCCTCCCTCTCTTCCCCTCCCTTCTCCCTTTCCCCCTCCCCTCTTCCCCCTTCCCCCTCACTGCCACTGCCAACCCGCGCCATGCTAGGCGGCCTCGGCCTTGGCAACGCCTCGGCCTCGGCCCCGGCGAAGCCTTGGCCTCGGCCGGCCTTGGCATTCCCTCCATCACCCCCTCCTTTTTCCCTCCCATCCACACCCTCCAAGCCACCACTTCGGCCGCGCCCCTCCACGCCCCTTCCAACAGCGCCATGGTCAGCCTCGGCCCCTTGGTGTGCCTTGGCCGCCGCCGAGGTTCGGCCATGGCCTCTCCCACCTTGTGCTCCAACTCCTCTTCCTTGTTGCATCCTCCTAGCCTCTTGTGAAGTCCTCAACATCACCATGTGGGTCTCCAAGCCTTCCTTCTTTTTCTTCTTCCTCTCTTTGCTTTCTCTTCTCTCCTCTCTTTTTTTGGTTAAGTCTTTCCTTCCCTCTCAAAAGTCTTGAAAGATAAGACTCCCACCTAACTTCCCCCCCCAAATCCATCACATCAAATCAAATTCTCAATTTCCCCCCCAAAACTCCGCACCAACTCTTTTAGCGTTCCATTTTTTAAACGTCGACTTTTTCTAACGCGTTTTTATTTTTGGCAAACAACATCATTATTTCACGTTCATAATTTAACGTCGCTATCAAAATCAATTTTTTGCGCTATTTCTTTTTTCCACGCTAACGCCAACGGACACGCATGTTACATTTTGTTTTCATCATTTCGTTTTTTCCTCGAGTTCGCCGTTACGCTGTGCCCGTTACCGATTTATTTTCGCAAAAAAAAATGAAAATTTCCAAATTCCAAGGAAATTTCCGCTCCCTCACGTTTTCCAAATTCCAAGGAAATTTCAAAGCCTAACGCTTATGCGTGCGGCGCCCGCTGAGGTTGCCCCTCCGCGCACACTACACGCAAGGGGCTTATTTTTCCAACCTATTCTGGTCATACCCAAGGGCCCAATAGGGGTCCCATTTCACGCGAACACGTTGACATTGTCAACGGTCAATTTTCCAACGCATCAAACCGGTCAGCGCCCGCGCACCCAAGACACGTGTTTTTCTCGCTTCGTGCGCGACTTTGACATTTTATTTTCGCGTCGACGTCACTAACGCTAGCACGTTCGTAACGCCAAGACCATCCGAACACCTTTTCATCAAAAACATCAGCCGACGGCACATTTGGACAAACAGGGTCAAGGGGCAATTGGCCTTGGCCAAACCCAGGGGGAAGGCCTCGGCCTTCCCCATGCCATGGGGGTTGGCCTCGGCCTTCTGGAGGGGTTGACCACGGCCATTTTCCCCCGATGGTTCCCCTTTTTCCGCTTACCCCTTTTCACACTTTTTTTGCTTCGTACGCTTTGCACGTGACTTTGACATCTCGTTCGTCATGTAGGTACGATTTGCGTCGACACGCTCGTCATGATGCAAATTTCAGATTTGTATTTGCCCATCAAAACATGTACCGACGGCGCGCCCGAAGTTTGCAAAAGGAGAAGTGGCCTTGGGCTCCGAAAATGGAAGTTGGCCATTTGGCCTTGGCCAACCCCAGGGGGTCGGCCTCGGCCTTCCTCATGCCTAGGGGGTCGGCCTCGGCCTCCAGGAGGGGTTGGCCTTGGCCTTCCCCCATTTTTGGCCTATGGCCTCTCCCATCGCGTGCACTTATTTTCTCGAGTCCTTGCACCTCCGCGATGTTTACGGACGTTCGTACATCAACTCCGTGATGTCTGTCGTCCGATGCCCATGACCGCGCGCCGCTCTTGCGATGCCCATCACCCAAAGTCGCACGCTACCACTGAATAACTCGTCGTTGACAACTGCATACCATCACTCCCCAACTTTGTCACTACTACATGTTGCATTCATTATCTTGTTATGACAGGTACACTTAGCTCACATCCTGTCTTCGGAACACCCGACGCGCGCCCGCGCGCTATTCTCATGATACGTGCCCCGGCACCAAATATTGCTCCGCGACGTTCGTCACGGCGCCCTTGCGCCACTCTCATGATGCGTGTCCCGGCACCAAACATTGCTCCGCGACATTCGTTGCCGTGCCCTTGCGCAATCCTCATGATACGTGCCCCGACAACAAATATTGCTCCGCGACGTTCGTCGCCCCGCCCTTGCGCCCCTCTCATGATGCGTGTCCTGGCACCAAACATTACTTCGCGACGTTTGTCGTCGCACCCTTGCGCCATCCTCATGATACGTGCCCCGGCACCAAATATTGCTTCGCGACTTTCGTCGCCGCGCCCTTGCGCCACTCTCATGATATGTGTCCCGGCACCAAACATTGCTCCGCGATGTTCGTCGCCGTGCCCTTGCGCGATCGTCATGATATGTGCCCCCGGCACCAAGTATTACTTCGCGACGTTCGTCGCCGGCACCAGGTATTGTCTCGTGCTACAGGCACCACGCCCATGCGCCACAATCATGTTACATGCTTCCGGGATGGGCTCACAACCTTATAGCCATCGCCTTCTCAATCACTGGGGGGCTTCGGCCCTCGTACCGGGATGGGCTCACAACCTTATGGCCATCGCCGTCTCAATCACAATGGGGCTTCGGCCCTCGTACCGGGATGGGCTCACAACCTTATATCGATCGCCGTCTCAATCACAGGGAGGCTTCGTCCCTCGTACCGGGATGGGCTCACAACCTTATAGCCATCGCCGTCTCAATCACAGGGGGGCTTCGGCCCTCGTACCGGGATGGGCTCACAACCTTATAGCCATCGCCGTCTCAATCACAGGGGGCTTCGGCCCTCGTACCGGGATGGGCTCACAACCTTATAGCCATCACCGTCTCAATCACAGGGGGGCTTCGGCCCTCGTACCGGGATGGGCTCACAACCTTATAGCCATCGCCGTCACAGTCACGGGGGCTCCGGCACGAGGACCCCTCGCCATGGACTCCGAGCACTGAGCTGCGACTATGTCCACTCATGTTACTGTTGATCGTCGACACCACCAGGGCAATGACCCCCGGGTCACTCCGGGACGGGAGCAGGTCCTCGGAGGGCATCGCGCCTAGTCCGCCTGGCAGTTGGCTACAGGGGTAACCCTCACCACTGTCAGGTTCTCTGCGCGTCTCTTGACGCACCTCGTGGGATTCAGTAAGGGCTTGGATTGGTGGCTGGGGCAACGGGTTTACTCTGATCATGCCGTCATGGTATGGTCAGTCTTCTCAGACAGGTAGAGCGACGCTGTGCGAGGCAGGCAACGCAAATTTGGGAACCGGCAGTCCAACGGAGAACCGGTATTTTGGGACCCCCTGGTGACGTGTCACTCCCAGGGGACGACATGTGGCACTTTATGACATAAGCACACTGTTTCCTATAAATAGTGAACTTTACAACTCAAAAAAGGGACTTCTTCTTCATTCTCACAAAAATCACTTTCTCACTCTAGAATTGGAGAGCTCTTGGATTCTAGAGAGAGAAACACAAAATTGGACATAACTTAAGATCGTAACATTGGACCCTGACTTGGACCTCGACTCGGACCCTGACTTGGACTATCGACTGTCGGCCCTGTTCGTCTTAGCTTTGCCTTCGCAGCACTGCCATTCCTCACGGCCCGTCTGGGAAGCCTTGCTCTCAGCCCTTACTCCGTCCTTGCTGTCTCTCACTTTGCATACTTGGAAGCTGACACGGACTGCAGCCTTTGTGGCACCTCCACGTAAGTAAGAACCCACTTTCCTTGGTATCAATGATTAAATCGGTATTATTAGGATTGTTAATCCATGTTATGGAAGTCTTTAAGTTACCTAAATATGTGTGTACTCAAATCGATCAAATCTTTGCACGATTTTGGTGGATTGGAAGCCCTGATCGTAAGTCCTCTCTTTGGATTGCGTGGAATGCAGTGTTATTAAAGGCGCAGATGCACCTGAGGCGCAAAAGGTCCCTGGAGCCTAGGTGTAGGCGCGCGCTTTTTTGAAGCGATGCACAAAATTAAAATAAATAAACAATAGTACATTAAAACAATAAAATTATGTTTAAAAAAATTAAGAACATAACAATTAACAAAGTTCCAAACACTAGAAAAAGTTCCAAATTTCATAACATCATAATTTAACAAACTTCTAACATTACAAAAGTCTTAAATCCACTGAAAAATAACAAATTACTAAATTCTGGAGTTAGTCCTGGAAATACATATAGCTTACACAGCAAGTGCAAAGGCACCTCCAAAAAAAGTTCCAAACTCAATGTACTTATTGACTATTACATACAATAATTTGCATAACATCAAAGAGATGTTGGATGTATTTGGTAGATTTTATAATCCCATTCCAATGTTTATGTTGCTTATATGTTAACACTCCGGTGAAGGCACCAACAAAT